>CAXKVV010000677.1:0-30443 GCA_964058805.1 Schoenoplectus triqueter
TTTAAAGCAGAGTTTTCATCAGTTGATCAGCCTCTCGACATGATCTACAAATTTCAATCTTATCAAAATTTAATTCGAAACTTTTAGATTTTCTTCTCTATGTTTTACATAAAAAATCATTTAAAATTTTCGAAACCGTTAAATGATACCGTCTCCTTCTAATAATAAATAAATAAAATATATTAGAAATTGTATGAATAGCGACTAGAAGCAGATTTTTTTTGGTAATTAAAATAATTAACAATTAGAATTTGATAAGATTTTTTATAAATTAGACTGACTAGTCTGGACTGAGTTTAAAACTCAGTCTCAATATATTTTTTTTACAAATTTGGTATGTTTTGATTAATTATTTGTTTATTATTTTTATAGTTTATTTAGTTATTTTAGTATGTTTAATTATTTATTGAATAGTTTAGAAGTATTAATGTGTTTAATAGTATGTTAAATATAATATTATTGTATTTTATAATAACATATATTTTAAAAAATCATAAGAGAAAATTATAAAAATAATAAATTAGAATAAATAGATATGTTTATATATGTTTATTATGAATCAGAATAAATATATATTTATAGTTTTTCATTATTTATTTAGTTATTTATTATATTTAATTATTTATTCAACGATTTAGTTTATTTTTAATTGATTGTTGAATTTTCATAATATTTAATTTATCCGACGCATCCGATCGAACAAACGGAGATGAGATCGGAAGATAAAATCGAAATTCAAACACTTCGAATGGTCATAACATATGATAAGAAACTCCGATCAAGGCATGCTACACGACCATAAAAAGCTCACAACTACAGGGTTAAACATTTATATTATTACGGTCATTTTCAGAGCAAAAGATATCGTCTTCAAGTTAAAAAACGCGTTTGAAGTTTTAGACATCTATTTTTTCGTCATTATTTTTTAGTAAATGTATATATATATATTAGTTCATAATAAATATGTTTATTGAATACATAATAAAAAATATAAATATGTTTATAGTACATAAACATACTATTAAACACAATAATATCATATTTCTAACTAAACAAATAATTAATCAAAATATACAAAATTTTAAAAAAAAATTGAGACCAAGTTTCGAACGCAGTTTAAGGATCTAGAACCGAGTTTGTCCATATTAATAAGTGTAATTTTCTCATCAAATCCTAATTTTTAATTATTTTAATTAAAAAAAATCTGAACGAGAAGTCTCCCGTATGAAATGTCACATCGAGCAGTTTGAGTTGATTTTTCAACTTCCCAAAATTGAGATATTAAACCCGAGCATCTGGAGTTCACTGCCAATCTCTGATGGTAAATGAGAAAAGTGATTGTTAGGTAACCACCTTGTTAACAGTTCAGTAGGCAACTTAAGATGTTGACACGACAGCGATAGGTGCATCTTTTTTATTTGCTAAACCGTTGCTGGTATCTGTATGAAACAGTGCCGTATTGACTAATCTACAAAGCTAATTGGTTTGCAATACCAGATAGTTTATCCTAAAGTAACTTCATCACTCAGCCCAATATATTCTGTGAGATAAAAAAAAAAGTATATCTCTGCACACTTGTACATATATTAGGCCTATCATACGGAATTTCCAATTGATTAATTAACTTCCACCACAATATACTAATACACTTACTTTAGATTAAAAATATAAGCCTAATAAAAAGAAATGTCTGTTGCCAGGAAACAAAGCGGTGAAGGAATCTAATGGTGCATGAACTTAATCAGAGAGAGAGAGAGAGGGAACGAGTACTGTGCTAATGGACAAAATGAACATTTTTTATTTTCAACAGGGTATATTTCTTTTTCAGTTTATCTTATGATATTGTAGTTGAGTAATGTTAAATAAAGTACGTCCCAAGATTGTCCTGTCAAAATAAAAATTTTCAGGGCCGGAAAAAACTGCAAAATTAATGCGCAAAAAGTTATGGGGGGCATATATGGTATACAGGCCCGAGAACATGGTCATTAATATATATTTTTGTATAAAGACGTTCTTTTTCTTAATAAAAGCCGACGAACAAAGTAGTTTGGACCTTCTCTGGTTTAATTATTTTCAGTTACCAATTCAAAACGTAACTTGTGTGCAAACTCTTGTTTAATTAACAAAGTTGTGCTCGTTCTGAGAAAAGAATAAATCAAAAAATAACTAGAGATATATTAATATGAAAATGTTAGTACTTAAGTCCAAAATATAAAACACGTCAAAATATACTTTTTCTTCTTCAATATTTTTTATTTAGTTTGTAAGGTTTTAATAGAAAACATTATCTATTTTTAAGTTTCTTAAATATTTTCTCAGATTTTTTTGCAAATGGCCTATTTGTATATGCAAATATTTGTTATTTTAGAATCAAAAGTTAAAAACTCCAAGAAATTTGGTATCTTATAAATTTTTTCATATGTTATATTTAAAAGGCACTTAAATTGAACTTTTGGACACAAAATACATAATTTAGAGTGTTTCTACTTCTTTCTGAAGTACAAATATTTTCACATAGTCTATCACATAAAATATATTAACCAGTGTAGGCATTCAGGATAATCTTATTTCTGGTAATTAAGACCTTAATTCTGTACTTTCTGTCATCGACACACATATCTCTCATTTAAAAAATGTTCGTTTAAACAAAGTGAATACTTAATAACATCATGTGTAAATTAAATCGACAGTGTTTCTTTTAATTGAATGAAAACAAAATTATGTAGACATATATATATATATATATATATATATATATATGTAATGCTATGGTGCTTCGCGAAGCAAAAATTTTTTTTTGCTTCGCGTCCGTATCTCGAATTTAAAAGTTTAAATGGCCGATCCAAACCGTTGAGCATCATCTTCATATTGAAAAATCCTTGGAGATCAAATTTTATATTTTTTTGAATTTTTTTTGATATTTTTTAGATGGGTACAAAGTCGCTTGTTTTGGATGGTGCAGAAATCTTTAGATCAACAAACTTTGTACCCATCTAAAAAATATAAAATTTGATCTCCAAGGATATTTCAATATGAAGATGATGTTCAACGGTTTGGATCGGCCGTTTGAACTTTTAAATTCGAGATACGAACGCGAAGCACAAAATTTTTTTTGCTTCGCGAAGCACCATAGCATTACTCATATATATGTAATGCTATATATATATATATATATTATAAGCAAAAAAATTTTTGTGCTTCGCGTCCGTATCTCGAATTTAAAAGTTCAAACGGCCGATCCAAACCGTTGAGCATCATCTTCATATTGAAATATCCTTGGAGATCAAATTTTATATTTTTTTGAATTTTTTTGTTATTTTTTAGATGGGTACAAAGTCGCTTGTTTTGGATGGTGCAGAAATCTTTAGATCAACAAACTTTGTACCCATCTAAAAAATATCAAAAAAATTCAAAAAAATATAAAATTTGATCTCCAAGGATATTTGAATATGAAGATGATGTTCAACGGTTTGGATCGGCCATTTGAACTTTTAAATTCAAGATACGGACGCGAAGCACAAAAATTTTTTTGCTTCGCGAAGCACCATAGCATTACTCTATATATATATATATATATATGGGAAGCTGGTTTATCATCATAATTATTAGGGTAAATAGTTGTGTGTAAGCTTCTTATTTTGTAATAAAAACAGAAAAAATAAGAATCATATGAACCTCCGCTAGTCTAGCAACTTTTAATACTATTAGGCCGGCTCTCCGCAGTCCAGAAATACAATTATTTAATTTTATGAATTTATAGAATCAAAAGGTAAAAATGGAATAAATGATATAATTACATCAAAATTATCTAGAGAAAATATAAAAAATTCATGATAAATACTCATGGTCTTATGCAGATTAATATTGTGACTCATTGTATTCTTTCTATTCTTTTTCTAATGAAAGATTTAAAAAAAATAGCAACCATCAGATTAATGCTAATAATTACTAAAAAAAATCAAATGATTAGTAGTTTAGATAATATAGCATGCTTGAGAGGCTTAAGGACTCAACCGTCTTTCTTTATTTAAAAAAATAGTTAATATAAAAGTTAATCTAGTATATATATACTAGTTAATTTGTCCTCTATTTTAATTATAGTGCTCTAATCTTTCGTCTATTTCATCAAATTTTACTATGTTCAGATTTGCGCAATCAAATCAGACACTTTTGTTTAACAAAGACCTGCTTGGCTTGGAAAAAGAAAGAAGAAAAATATTATTATATTTAACAGCTTTTTTTGGAAGAGTTCATATATTAATCTCATCTCCTCATGTTTCAACTGGACAGTGCATCTTTTTATTTAAAAACTTTGAGCATATATCAATTTGTATGATATATTGAAGTCTTATGAATATACATTCAAAAAAATATCAAAATAATAAACTAAAATTGTAGATATGTTTTTAATTATGTATATAAAGGATGTATTGTATTTGATTCATTATTCAATATAAATAT
This sequence comes from Schoenoplectus triqueter, assembly GCA_964058805.1. NCBI lineage: Eukaryota > Viridiplantae > Streptophyta > Magnoliopsida > Poales > Cyperaceae > Schoenoplectus > Schoenoplectus triqueter. The sequence goes on from CAXKVV010000677.1 coordinate 4,462, forward strand.
AGTAATATTTCATAATAAAATCTTAAATTATTTTAAGAAAGCTTAAATATCTTCAAAATATTTCAAACTTTTACACAATCGAGACAAATTAGAAGCAATACATTAATTATTTTATAGTGAGTCCCAAGCAAGTAAGCAACAAAAACAACCAAGTCAAAAGATGTGGTCACTTATTCAATAGAACTATGCAAATAAGACCAAGTGAGGAGGAAAGCACAACTTGATCAACTTGTAAAAATATCCCCAGCTCAGTATGAACTTTACATTCCTATATACCATATTACCATTACCATCTGATTCAACTCAATGAATTCAAATTATATTATTCTTAGTTCTTTATTACGCCTTGCATCCTTAATGCATTTAATTAGTATTTACAATTTAGTATGAAATGCTAGAACTTGCCAAAGCAACAGGACCAAACAAAATTTTTTTGCTTGAATTATTCGAAACCCTTCTCTAGGCGAACCAGTTGAGCTTATACCACTATCACAAAAAAACCTTTAGAACCGTACATATTGCAGCCGTTAAATAAAAAATTGATTATAAAAGAGTTGAATGATAGTGTAATAATTTGAGTGAAATATTTTAAAATTGATTATTATAAAATAAGTGATTCTAATGGAAACAATAATAATAGTTAGAATCGGTTTTTATAAAAACGACTCTAGTGAATTTATTTTTGCACCAATTTTTTTAAAGAAAAGACTAATTAAATAGATTTAAAATCAGTTCTTTGAAAATCATCTCTAATCAAATAGGTTTATAATTATTTTTTTAAAATCAGCTCTAATCAAATAGGTTTAAAACTGATTTTTAAAAACTAATTTTAGTCAAATAAGTTCAAAATCAGCTCTAATCAACTACTCGACTCAAACTAACACTGATTTTTTTAAAAATCATTTCTTCACATTATAGTTTTATCTATAAGTTAGGTTTTGTTTGAGCTACCATTTCTTTCATCTCTTCTCTATCATTTCTTTCAACTTCTCTAGCACTGCAACTCTTCCTTTTCCTTCTATTTTCATCAGCTAGATCTCTTCTCATTACCAACTAAAATTTTTTCTCACCAGCAACTTATAACAAGCATCCCTTCCTCTTCATCACCTATTTTCTCATTAAGATATTTGTTTTTCACTTTTTATATTTCGTAGCTAGCTCTAAGTAGTATAAATTGATTATATATATATATATATATAAAATTAAAATTATATATTTATAATTGATAGTATTATCATATAGGATTAAATTATCGGAACTTATATTAATTTAGGTCGGTACTCGTTCAGAATTAATTCAAAATGGATTAATCTTGAATAGTCCCCGGATTGTGATTGCTTTTTGAATATTTTATCACATTTAAGATAGTAAGCATACACTAGCTGTAATTTGGTGTTCGAGAAAAGTTCGGTTAGTATTCTTACTATTGTTCCTATGGATATGTACATATGTGAAAATTTATGTTGACATATTTGGGGAGCTTAGGGGGAATATTGTCATTTTTTTCTCAAACACCAAATTGGTTAGTGTATGTTCACTAATGAGACAAAGAATCTAAAAAGTGAGTTATGATGGTTGATTGGTCTAAAACCTTATGTTAAACTTGATAAAAAAAACCAAAACCTATAACCCTGAACTCTGGTAACCCTGAACCATAAACTCTAAATTCTAAACTCTAAACTCTAAACGTTAAACCCTAATTTCTAAACCCTAAATCTAAGAGTTATCTTTTTTTCATAGATGGATCATGATATTTGAATGTATAAAAACAAACATAGTACAATTGATACTTGAGAGGGACTAATGAATTTCTAAAATGTGCACAGACACTTGTTTGTCCTTGTCGAGATTGCCAAAATTTATGAAGATTTTAAAATATCAAAGAAGAGAGAGATCGAAATCAAAGAAATGAGAGATCATTTAATTCATCATGGATTTATGGAGCGGTACACCCCAATAGATACTGATGGAGAAAATATTGAAATAATTGTTAATATTAAAAATATTGTGCGAGATGAATAGGGAGGTGATTGAGAAGAGGATTTAATTTTGAGCAATGATGAACAAGATGAATCATTAATATGTTTAAAATGTAGGACAATACATTATAAAAAATTATGTCTAAAAAGAAGAAAATATTTGAGCCATCTCCGATTATGAAATCTTATAGATAGCGTTTCTCGATGATGATACATTACAATGTCTTCCTGGATGCTCTTTATTTTTGTATAGGATTATCATGATGCAGTCTGCCAATACGACTCATTTTTCTATCCCATTCTCGGAGTTATTCGGCTATGAGGGTGATATTTTTTTGTACGTGACAAACATCATCGAGCTTTTTAAAGATTAATGGTTCAATGTCTCGGTTCTTTAAATTTTCTGGATGTAAGAATTTTTAAGCATTTGTTTCAAAATTTTAGTAATTTGATGAATAATTATTGTAAACATGATATGGTTTTCTTCGATACGTGCAATAGCTTCTTAATTGTGAAGTACAATTTTATCAATCCATATTTTTATGCGGAAAACACAAATACAAACTGATTTGAAACATACGACTAATTATTTGGGACAATGCTTTTTTAATTATTAGACATACTACATATTTCTTCCGTACATTGAGGGGTTAGAATTTTAAATTTTAATTTACTTATTAAACTAATTACTTTATCTCATAATACTAATATGTATAAATTATAGGGGGCATTGGATTCTTCTGATTTTAGAACTTAAACCCTTAATTGCTTACATTGGGAACCCTTTAAATCATGAAAATAAAAATTATGTTATCTAGACGGCATTAAATATGCAAATTTTTTTTCGGACACTTTAATATATAATATAATTAAATATACTCATTTCATATATTTATAAATGGGTTTTATGCTATTATTAATATGAAAAATAATTTAAAGAAAAAATAATCTCAAGTTCACTTGAAAAATGATTGATGTACATAATTTGAACTTTAAATTATAATAGGTCAATTTATGATATTAAGTTTAACAAATTTATGATTTAATTAGAGTTTAGGATTTGAGGCTTCGCACAATGGAATTGGTTGTTGAGTCTGAACTAGTCCTAGATGCCACTTGTTAGACCCATATCCAAATAGTGTTTCTAGTAGTAGTAACCCAATCTCAGCTAATATCCCAGTCTAGAGCAACCCACAAACTGTCCAAAATTAAAATGATGAAGATGAACAATGGCATACGGATATCAATGATAATACATATGGGGTAAATATAGAGGAAATAGAGGAATATAATGATGTTGAAAATATTATACGTAAATGATGTTAGTCGATTCCTTTTACTAATCGGGAAATGGGACACCCGTGTACCCAGTTCAATGACGGTTAACCGTTTTCGTATGCTGATGAGTCATTTTATCATAAATCAACACGGATCGATGAACAATTTGATGAAGGACAACAATTTAAGTTGAAAACATAATTAAAAACCAAACTTGCTGAATTTCATATGGAACTTGATGTACAAAAGAGTAATGAAAGTGTTTACATTGTGACATGTAAGAATCTCAATTGTCCATGGAGATTATATGCAAGAGCCCTTGTAAATAGTACTTATGAAGTTTCGATGAATCCATTTCAGCACACATGTTATGGACATGCTATCAAAAGGAATCATTGTGAAATGACTATCAGAATTATTACGGGTCTTATCAAACCTCATTTGCGTGATAACTTGGATATAAACCATATCACACAAGAGGTTTGGTGAAACAAAAATTTCTCACTGAGGCTGTATCATACAATAAATTATGGAGGAGGAGAGAACTTGCTCACTTCTTTGCTAACTTTCTCACCGAGGATGTGTCATATAAGTTTTGGGAGTTGGAAGAAGTAATATGAAATGCTCACTTATTTATTAAATATCATACAAAATATCACGCTAGGTACTAAATTTAGACCGGAACGGGAGCCATCAACCAAGTTTAGAATTGACTTTTTTTACCGTGTAGTATGGGCATATAGCCCTTACATTCAAGCATGGCCTCATCTTCGACCAGTAATAAGTGTCGATATTGATTTTCTATCCGGTAGGTATGCTGGTAAGTTGTTCATGGTTTGTGCATATGATGCAGACCAACGACTCTTATCGCTCACCTTTGTAGTAGTTGATGAGGAATTAACACACAATTGGAGGTGGTTTATGAATTTATTGCAAACTGAGGTGGTTGGACCAGAAAAAATAATAGTTATTTCTGACCTACACCTAGCAATCAGAAGTGTGTTCGAGCAACCTAACTTAGGGTGGTGTGAAACCACAAGAGAAGACATTCATAGATTTTATTCGTAATATATTGCACAAAGCGTGTACAAACATGATCCAAACAAATTATTGGGACTCCGGGGTGAGATTAAGTACGAGATACATTTAATTAGAGAAGGACAAGCCAGATGTCAGTGCTAGAAACCACAACTAACTAGTTTTCCTTGTGATCATGTGCTTGATATATGTTCATTCAGAAGGCTTGATTCAAAATAGTACATCAATCCATATTATGCACTGAAATCATTCATCAACACTTGGTCCGGTGTCTTTAACAGTTATGGAAATCCACGAGTCTAACAAATGTATCACGATGCAACTATCGGACCATATCCGACAAAAAAACAAGGGTGGAATGAGAAAGGTAAGAATTCTAATGGTAATAGATGAAATGGATGGTCAGATTAGTAGGCTTCCGAGTTGAAGAAGAGGGCGAACAAGGAGAAGATAATTTATTAATTATGATTAAGTAATTGATCAAAAGATTTTATTTAATTTTTATGTTTGTATGAACGTCTTTGTTTAATTTTTATATTTGTATGATTTTTCCATGTTTGTACGAACTTTTCATATTTAATTCTCAATGGTAATTGATTTTCTTTGTTTAGTGTGATAATATGAAAATTATTTAATTTACTTATAAATAAAATCCGCGCGATAACACAAAAAAATATTTGAATGATAATTATCTGCGTAAAAAATATGAATTGAAATAGAATCGATAAAAAACAAATTACAGAAAGAAAAAAAATCTGGTTGTAATACAATTATGGTCCAGCAGCAAAAAAAGAAGAAGAAGAGATGGTTCGAGATTAGATTAGATTAGATTACGGACCACCATATCTGATCCGGAAAAGAATTCCGGACCATGCTAATGCATGTAATAATATTTTTTTCTGTTTTTAAAAAAAAATTCATTATTTGAGTAACTGTGGTGAACTTCAGGTAAATGAGAAACTTAAAACAAAAATCCTCTTGGTTTTATTTTATTTTTCCTTTAGAAAACATTTATTGTACAATAGGCCCCATGTGCTGTATTATTTAAAAATAGCCCTGCAGCTTTACAAAAATTGTAACGGTCATGAGTCATGACTCGTTTTAGTAGAAACTTTTCTTTTCAGAAAAGCCCTTGAAATTTAATAACAAAGTCATTGTCCGTTTGCTTATTAGTCTCACTTCTCTTCATTATTATTAGGTTGTATCAATGTGCCTTTGTTCCCTTCCAAAACAACATCTCTCCGTGAAATTAAATTAATTTAGAACTAAGCACCAAATATATTCTAGTTAGGTGAAGGTAATTGCTGGTACCTACAGAACTCGTGCTTCATAGATTCGTCTCCAACCGTACGCTCTTCTTTTCCTTAGTCCTTAGAAGTAAACTCAAGAGAATTAATCGAACCGCGTGAAGGAAAGCATTTGAGGAAGACTTGAGAGTCAATGGCAACGAGCACTTTTGATTTCTCGGCAATAATAGCAATAAAAATAACAAATTAGAAATAAAAATTCAGCAATGGAAAATTAATTTGTATCGAGAGGTCGCACTGTTGTGTTAACTTGAAGATCGTGTGCAAATGATCGTACAGTAGCAGAGCTTGAGATAAGTTTAAGGAGGGCTAATTAATATTGCTTATCTATATCTATTGAGAATGAGGTGATCATTTAATACTCTAAAAAAATTAACTTAGAAAATTAAAAATGTTTTAACTAATTTTCAAATTATAAGAGATCATGGTTCAGATTGGCTCCAATGAAGCCTCACCTCTGATTCAGTAGCTCAAGTGAGACCTAATTAGGATGATTTTTAAAAGATCATGGGTTGAAGTCTTTATAAATATAAAATAAAATTTAAGAGCTAAATATTTATCTTTCTCTCTTAAAAAAAATTTGAAGATTGTGTGCATCTCTTTCTTTTTTCTTATTTTCAGCTATACCGAAAATATTCTATTTTTTTTTAGAAAATATGAGACATAATTCTTTCGATTTTAAATATCCACAAAAGTATTCAATCAATTGTGAACCGTACAATACATATTTTGTTGCGTAGACGGAAAATATTTCAGTGCATACTAGTAGAGTTTAATAAAGTAAATTATACGAACTCAACAACTCCACTTATTTAATTTGATAATCAGGCTTGCTATAGTTCGTTTTGTTAATTGTTATACGTATTGAATAATCAAGTAAGAAATTCAGTACAAGACAAAAGGATGAGCTCAGGGTCATGACTTTCATCTTGCTATAAAAAAAATCATTTCTATTTAACCCTAATTGTAATTTTTTTTTCCCGAAGTTCTGAACCCATCAACAAGTCTAGCATAGCAAGAATATGATTAGTTGAATTGTTATGCTGGATTTGAGAGGGACACACGTGTGTGCTGAGTCTGATCTGACAATTTGCACTTGTATTATACCCCTTGCAATTCCAGCTAGATACTAATAAAATATCTAATTAATTAACATAAACATCGTTGATTGTCATATAATGGCCACTAGTGATATAAGCCGTTCATTGGTTAAAAGACTAATGATGTTGCACCAAGCAAGCAATGCAACAAAAAAGAATGTGATCACATGAAAATGGTGCCGAATAATTTAATTGTAGTAAACTCGGCCGTAATAATTAATTTAGCACATCTTGCTTTGATTCGTTGCTGATTTATTGTTAAATACATATTAATTATTTAGTATTTACAAATGGGGCTACAATTGAAGAGACTTGTATTGATCTGGGAGAACAAAATAAACCGTCCAGATTGCATCACTATTGGTCAAATTATAAAAGATTGATTAGTTTGTATTACAATCTGACCTTCCAATATGATTCTCATGATCTTAGTTTACGAAATCACTTAAAGTGTAGTGCACACTTATAATTTTTTATTTTCTCTCTTTTATTTTTTTGAGTAAAAAGATTAAAAAGAAAAATAGAAGGAAAAAAGGTAAAATTAAAAGGGGGTCTTCCTTTTTTCTTTTTAGTTTATTTGAATTTGGACCCAGATTATTTGTAGTAGACCAAATGCAGTGCATGTAAAAAGGGAGCAGCGCTTTCAAAATAATAAAAGGATAAAAACGTAATTATACATGTTAACTTGTTGATGGTGAGCAGCATCCGCCATTTTTTCAAATGCTCTCCAATTATCGTATCCTGTCACCCATATCCTTCCTCTCCTTTTTCTCCGCATAGAAAGGAAAGACAAAAATGGTAATTGCCACAGTAATGGAGAAAATCAGGGTCACGCATATTCTTCCTCTCCGTCTACTTGCTACGCTCAATGTCTTCGTGATCTCAGAAAAACCCTCTCCGATCAGCCTCACTTAGTCTTCAAAATTCCACCGCATCGCTTCACACCACTTCTCAACCTCTGCTTCGATCACTCCTCTCTGCTCGCTTACTCCTCTCCACTCCGCGTTCTTCTATCCGCTCCGCTCGGTTGGCTTGAGGAAGCTAGCGTCAAAAAGTGACTGCCCGCTCAATTTAAAATTTTCCTTCTATCTATTTTCCCATCTGAACCAGCCCTTGTTTGAATATGCTTCTATTGTTTTTTTTAAATAATTTAGAGTTCGATAATCCTGAAATTGATTCAGAATTTTCCACCGCAAAGCAACATACTAAAAGCTCAGTTCCTTGATCTAATAGAAATAAAAAAAAAAGAGGCATTGGTTGGATCAAACTTGTTACTGATGTACGTTTAGGGTACTAGAATTGAATTTTGCTTTTATTTCAGTAGGGTACTGAAACCAGTATTAGAAGCTTAAGGTCTCTTAATTGGAACCATATCATCTGCGGAGCTGAAAAAGCTCCGCAGGTGCGGTTCTTTTGATTTGAGCAATCCGATCATTTATCAACGGTTATGATTTAACAGTAATAAACAGCTCTGTGCATTAAAATTCATGTTTAGATTTCCCCACAGTCGTTGTGATTTCCTTGAACTGTTGTGATTTCCCTGCAGTGATCTCTGCAGAGATTGTTCGCCCCTCTTAATTACTAGTAGAGCAAAGATTATCTTCTTTTTTTTTTCTTTATTTACATAATGTGATCTCTTATGTTTATTGTTTGTTTTTTTTTTGCTTCTTTTGCTTTTTATCGTAACAGTAGTAAACCTTAATTTAAAATTAACATAAAAAAAGATTGAAAGAAGATAGGAGAGGGGATGAAGGAGGAATGTGAGAGAGGTGGAGAGTGACTGGGGGTTGGAACTGGACAAGCGAAAACATAATGGAGAGAAGTTTTACTGAGTTTCAAAATTTATTTTTATTGACGTAAATAACCTTCTTTCCTCTATTCGCTGACCGGTTGTAGCCTTCAGATTACTGGCTAAAGCCTTTGGCAACCGGTTACACATTTCATCTGCGCCGTTCAATGCAAAAAATCCAAGGGTTTGAAAATTTTGTCTTCATTGAAGCAGCGCTCGTAAAAAGGACGTGTAATAATAACAAGTGCAGAATTCTTAATCTAATAATCAATGGTGTATCGAGTTGTAAACTTCTGTTATCCACACCGCTTTTATTGGTCAAATTGATGGATGGGGTCCACTTGTCATTAGTAGCATCACGGTTAGTTTCTTCATTGCACGCCAGGAGAAATCTTCATTGGAAAAGGGCTTTTGGTAAAACAGGTGACTTCCATGTGGGACCACAGGAGCACTCACTCAATAAGGTCCCCGCTTTTTTCTCTCTCTTAGTCACACGAGAGCGACCTTTTTATTATTTTTATTATTTTTATATTTATTCGAGAGAGCGACCTTTTCCAGCCAATTGATTCTCACTACAAGTTGCAAAAACAGTTGGCACTTACTATTTTATTTAATTTACTAAAAAAGAAAAAATATTAGATGCATGGGTGGCAATCAACATTTTCTTGCATTAGGTGTGAATACAATTTCCATGATTACTGGACTACGAAATTTCAAATGGAAATCCAATAATATACACAAAATATGTTTTGAGTCGGAAGAAAGAATAACAAACGACAAAAAAAAATCAGCATCAAATATAAATTGTTCCTTATTTTGGGTTATAATGGATTCTAGAATAAAAACAAGATTCTCACTCCCATTGTTTTCTCAAAACCGAACCAAACCCAAAAAAACTAGCCCGAACTTCAACTAACCAGACCATGGTTTCCCAAGCCCCACCTCCTTTCTTCTTCTATATAACCAGTCTCTCCTTTCATTCCTTTCCCTACCTCTCTCACCTCTCCGATCTCTGAAAAGCCTCTCTAACTTTTCATCTCTCCCTCCCTCTCTCTCTCTCTCAATCAACAAAACACCAACAAACAAAGCACTAGCGCTTGAAGCAAGAACAAAAGCCCTCTTCAATGGCGACCAGACGCATGTCTAGCATGTTCTACTGCGACACAGTAGAGTATGACTGCGGGACTCACTACTTCCTCGATTCTTGTTCTCTCTGCAAGAAGCCCCTCTCCAAGAACAAAGACATCTTCATGTACAGAGGAGATGCGCCTTTCTGTAGCGAAGAGTGTAGGCAGGAGCAGATTGAGATCGACCAAGAGAAAGAGTTCAGAAGAAAACACAGAAAGAGCGTAGGCAAGGTGGCAAGCAGGGATTTGAAACAGAGGCAAGAAGAGTGCGATGCCAATCAAAGAATACCTGTTGTGGCTGGTTGGTAGTCCCCTGCCAATTTTGAGTGGATTTAAGCACGGAATTTTGTTTTGTTTAGTGAGAGTTCCATGTAATTTTTGTACAATCTATGTGAAAGATGAAGTCTTTTCCAAAATTAAGGTTTTCCCTTTTCTAATTTACCAAGCAATTTCTGTGTTCTCTTTGATTTCTGATGGTATGGCTCTATGGAGTCAGAAAGGACAATACTGTCCAATATTTTTGGTCTATGTACATCTGACAATACAAGGTCTCTAACATGATCGAATTATTTTTCCTTCCAGAAATTATGCAAAGTCAGATTCCGTACGAAAATTGTTAGCAATATAAGTGTCAAGTGGAACACAAGCTTTATTTCCTCAAAAAAAAAAAAGAACACAAGCTTTATTTATTTGATATCATATCAAGCACACTGAATTTACATGTTGCATGATGTCCGAAGAAAATGGTTCTTTGTTAAAGAAATTAAAACATGTCCCAAAAAGAAAAATTAACATCAAATCTGACGAACAAAAAGGGAACTATAATATTTTTTGGAGAAGGGGATAACCTAAGTACAAACAGGACGAACAGAAAAAGCATCTTGTTTTGCAATTAGATATAAATTATTAAAACACCCTTTTCCGTGCGCCTCTTGTTTTGCAATTAAGCAATTAGCTTTAGGAAAACCATTTCTAATAGAAAATTATCTTATTGTAGAAAGAAAAATTCTATGAGCTTATTCTTGCAAGTGGGACGAAAATTTTCAACCAATTGTGCAAATGTTACTTTTTGTGAATCATTTTTTAGTCACTACTCACAACATTTTCTTTTTAACTAGACACACTACAAAATAAGAAACGTATTTCCAACAGGAACAAACACAACTCTTCCCTTGGTGGTTCCTGTTCTTTTGGATAATTACATCTTAATTTGACATACGAATTTTGACAGACATAATTCTTTTCAATTTTTTTCGAAAAAAAAACTATTGGCATGACTCGATCTTATGATTTGTAGTAAATATTTATAAATTACATGGTTTTAGTCCAAGCAGACAAATTTCTTCGGGTTATCTACATCTATCTTAATTCATGAAAAACCTCCGTAAACATAAACCTACGCTAATAATAATAATAATAACAATAATAATAATAATAATAATAATAATAATAATAATAATAACAACAACGGCGAAGACGACGACGATGAAAACAACAACAATAATAATAATTGTCACACCTTAAAATAAATAAATCAGATTAGGGATGATTAATCCCGCCACGTACGCATGATGAGACGTACGTACAGAAGGCTAAATGAATAAAATAAGGCAATACATAATAAACAAAATAATAATAGTATAAAATAATATACAGTCCAAAGTAACAAAATAAGAGTACAACGCCGACATCAGCGAGGCTGACTCCATCGAAATGGACAGCAAAATCTCTCAAATAAAAACCCAAAAGAAAGAATTAAAATCCGAAACTCGATGGATCCTAATGAGAACTACTCTGCTCACATGCGGATGCGGCGAAATATTTTTGTCACCACGTAGGACTGCACCTAGCACTCTCTCCAAGAAAAATCCTGTACCTGAAAAACCTGGATCTCACAACCATTATGAAAACATGAGTAATTTAAAAATTACTCAGTACGTATTTAGATCTAACCTTAAGATTTGATCTTTTTTTCTAGACTAGACTAAAATACTGATATTGATATTTTAATGTAATATAATAATAATAATAATAATAATAATAATAATAATAATAATTTATGAATATAATTTTAACTTTTATGCACATTTTTAGAAATTTACCTAGATGCTATGACATGAAATGACAAGCAAATCAAAAATAGAAAATCTGTGAAAATAATATAATATTGTATATAATACGAGAGAGAAATACCCGAAATAAATATCTAGTTTGTAAATTACTAGATCAATCTCAAGCGGGCGCCACCAGTGTCCCAACTTATGAACTTTAGCCTTTCCTAAGCGGGCACCACCATTGACTCAACTTACTAACTTAAGACTTTATGTTTATGTGGCCCAAATGCCGTATAAACGGCAATTCAGGCTCCCATGGAGATAACACCCTAGGAGAGTGAGCGTGCAAAAATACGTACTCTGATCTACTAAATCTAGTAATTCACCTTATAAAATATATAAAAAAAGGGATTAGATTATAACTTTAGTTGTCATATCGTCAAAATGAGATAACTATCCGTATAATGATAAAATTGAATATAATAACAAAATGGAGCCTCTATGTACCAACCAGGGGCAAAAAAAGAGTTCTCGAATTTCCCTGTAACAATCAGGGGCCAAAGGAGAAAGCTTTTCGGGCATACCGAGATCTCAAATAAGCCGGCTAAATAAAATAAAATAGAATCCAAACTTGAATATGACCGCTCATACTAAATATTGAAAGTCATTTCAATCTTGATCGCTCAAATAAATTTGGAATCAAATCATATACGAAGTAATAAATAATATAATATTGATCAAAGAAAAGCACCCGTGGCGCTATCGAACCCGTCAAATGATGAGGTCGGTGAATGACCGACAGACAAAGGTGCGCATTGTATACACATACCAAGGGACCCCACGGGACAACTAGTTTACCGAACGTAACCCGTTGGTCTAGTTATACAAGGCAATCTCGGACTGAGATCATCCGGCCCGTCTCTCAGTACTCCCATATATTTAATGCATGATTAACTAACTAACTTAATTGTTAGTTAGTGATAGTAGTAGTATTTATTCTGATAATTATAATTTATAACTTTTATTTTAATTTTAATCTGATCCTATCTCGGGACTAGTACTCAAGTCCTACTCCTATCCTATCTACATACAAAATGATATGATATGATATGATATGTAAATGCGGGTAGACCCAAAAGATGCTGGTCATTTACCGAATGCATATGACAATTCAGATTCGGTCTCAAATTTGTGTTTGGTCAAAAATACCGTAGTTCAGTTTGAATTTTGAAAACAATTATTTTCAGATTTGGGATCCTATTTCTAAAGAGAGAAAATCAAATCCTAGGAAATCATACCTAAGATCGCCGGTGAAGATCACAGAGTCGCTCTATTCCAGAGGCAGCATGCTTGTCTCGAGATCGACGTCTGAGTAGATCCGAGATGACTATATCACCTAATATTGATTTAAATTAAGTGTTCGTTGGCTTTAATGTGATTTTTTTCATAATTAATAATTAATTATAACAACATTTTAACTTAATGTCTGTTTGGGTTTTATCGTGTTTTTCCTTTAAAAATCCGGCAGCATTTCTACTGTATTTATGGGGTGTCAGAAATTTTAATTAACACATTTATTTTATGTTATGGTATTTTTTAATGTTAATCACTTTTATCCTTCTTTTATTAAGTTATTCAGAATTTGTCAAATTTGATCAATTGATTGTGTCAAGTGTTTATCATTGATCCTTTTTATTTTTTTTGAGTTCTGATTATAAAACTGTCTTTTTACATATTTATTATTTTTATTGTGTTTCTCATTAAGTGATTAAATTATGTTATTTGACAATTCAAATTCGGTAATGATAGATGTTCGAATAGCAGACAATACACACAATCATGAGTACAAGTAAATAATTTTTTTTTATTAATTTTATCTCGATTACAACTACAATTAAAAATGGATAAAGAAAAATAAAAATAAAATAAAGATCATATTACAAATTAAAATAATATAGAGAAATTGATTAATATATATGTTATATTATAAAATATTTATTTCTAATATTCTTTATATTTTAAAAATAGAGAAATTGATTAATATATATATATATATTATATTTCATTTACATCCTAATTATTATATTGATTATATTTTAATTCCCCATGATTTTTTTTATTTTGTACATTTATTAATATTATATTCTTATAGATTAGAAACTAGGTTTAAATTAAAAATCAAAAATAAAAGAAGAGAAAAGAAATTTAATTTATTTAATTATCATTTTATTTTACTAACTGTGTTGGTGTTTTAATGTAGGGGATCATAGGCTGCCTTGATACCAATATATTTGTTTGTGTGCGACCCTTTTTCGCGCGCTCCGCACCGCCGCTGGGCGATGGAATGCGGAAGAAGGACACGGAGATCCCTCCCGAGCGTGCATCTGCTAAGTGCCGGCTGATTCTGCCGTTTAGAGAGATTTGGATGCACATTCAGGGGGTTTTTAGTGATTGTGAGTTCTTGTAGATTCCAGTGGGCGCAAGCCCCCACCGTTAATTACCCTGGGCTACTAACCTCGAGGCACCTCTGGATCTTTGAAAGGGAGAAGCAAATAGTATAATTAAAAGATGGTCAAGTGGTCGTCTAGGTCAATTCCAAGGAAGACGAACCTACTACAGATCGGTTCAGTCTTTACCGCTTCAAGAAATAACCTTACTACAGATCAGATTAATCTCTTTGAAGGGGTTCGAGGTGAGTCTACTACAGAATGACTCGACCTCAGTTCATCTAGAAAATGAACCTACTTAATCCTATGGAAGACGAACCTACTACAGATCGGTTCAGTCTATACCACCTCGAGAGATAACCTTACTACAGACCAGGTTAATCTCTTCAGAGGGGCTTGAGGTGAGTCTACTACAGAACGACTCAACCTCCGTTGATCTAGAAGATAAACCTACTACAGAACGGTTCAATCTTAACTAGTCAACAACCAATCACACAAAATACAACTCGAAGCACTGAGCCGGTTGATCTTGAGGTTGGTGAATCAGGAGAAGGGTGGATATGGCCCACGTGTTTCTTCTCACCGATCTTCTAGATCATGAATTCGAAGCACTAAGCCGATTCATAAACCTAGGAAACACAGTTACACATAATGTCAAACCTGAAGCACTAAGCCAGCTTAACATTGAGGCATGTGTTAGTGAAGGAACCTACCTACAGAACGGTTCACATTCACTGTTTTGTGGATGAATCTACTACAGAACGATTCAATCTCACAATCTCGGGAGATGAACCAGAAGACAAACTCATCAACGGATGAGTTCAGTCTTACTAGCTTAAATAGTCATGAATTACTTGTTCATGACACCGAGTCATTAAGATGTCACTTCTCTCGGACATCGTAATGTTCATATCTCTTGGAGTCGACATATCTCTTCACGTCGATGTCGCAGCCTTGGTCATTCTTCAGCGAGCGTCAAGATGTTCTTGTCCCGACTAATCATTCTATATGTTGCATTACTTGTGCAAAATTACTATGTTGCCCTACACCCCTTGTGTGAGCGTGTTTAGTCATGAGTTACTTGCTCATGGTAATGAGTCATTAAAATGTCACTTCTCCCGGACATCGTAATGTTCTTCTTCTTCAGAGTCGACATATCTCTCCATGTTGATGTCGCAGCCCTGGTTATTCTTCATCATGCGTCAAGATGTTCTTGTCTCGACATATCTCCTCATATTGCTATCGAAAGCCTCAGTTATTCTTCATCAAGATGTTCTTGTCTCGACATATCTTCTCATGTTGCTGTTGCAACCTTGGTTATTCTTCGTCAAGATGTTCTTGTCCTGACTAATCGTTCTAAATGTTATATCATGTGTGCAAACATCCTCATGTTGCTCCACACCCCTTGTGTGAGCAATGAGCATATTTGTAAAAAAGCTTATTGCATAATATCTTTCATTATTATCTCTATTATAAAGATGAATTTATTTATTATTTATTATTTTTTTTTATTTTTAAACTCTATTTATTTCTATAGAAAATTATTTACAAAAATAATAGGAAATGGGTTAGCTATTAACTATAATTTTATTTATATTTTTGGGATTTTATAATAGCTAAAATAGTAGAATTTTATTTTTATTATTTCTAAACTCTATTTACTTTGTAAAAAAAAAATCACTTACAAAATAATGGAAAATAAAATGGCTATGATTTTTTATTTGTATTTTTAAAATATTTATAATAGCCAAAGTAATGGAATTTCATTATTATATTTCGTTATGTTGAAACATTATTCATTATGTAAAAATTATTTACAAATCAAAAAAAGGATGAATTAGCTATATTATTTTTATTTTTATTTTTATTTTTAGGATCTATAATAGCTAAAAAGAAATTATTATTAATATTCTATCCTATTTATTATAGTTTTCATTATATTTTTTTTATTATTTCTATTTATCATCTATAGAAAAATATAAGATTTTTTATTATTATCATCATTATTTGAAAATAGCCATAAGGGATGGAATTCATTATATTCTTTATTACAACTATTATTTTTATTGCATTTTTATCCATCAAAAATATTTTATTGTATATTTGTATAGAAATAACAAAAGAAATGCAATTCATTTTATTATAAAACTATATTATCATTCTTTATTATAGAAGAAAATGCATTTACTATCTATTACCATGGTTGTATATATTTTTGTATATTTTGTGCTATTTATTTTTATTATATTTTTATTTTTTACAGAAAATATTAACATAGTCTTTATTATTGTTTATTTTTATTTATCAAAGAATAGAGCTAATCTCATTATTTATTATTGCATATTACTATTGTCATTATTATCTCATGAAAAATCACTTGAAAAATCAGTAAAGTATATCTAATTATTATTCATGATTTTATTTGAATTTTTGGAATTTTTATAGTATTTAAAATGACAAGTCAAAGCTAAGTCAAATATATCAATATATGTAATATCTTTTGCTTTTAAATTGTTTCAACATGATTATATTTTTAAAACTGGAATATTATTATATAGAAAAATAGTATGAAAAATAAGAAAATTTTAGAAACAAATTTGAGTTAATTTGGAGTTCAGGAGCATTTTTAAATAATTTATTTATTATTTAATTTTAATATTCTGTTATTAACTTAATGGGCTTTAATTGGAATGGGCCGAGTTTATTCATTTATTTATTTCCTTATTTTTCTGTGAATAAGCCCAATATGGTGACTGGGCCGGCTCCTTTTATTTTAGTTCTGCTATTAATATGGGTCGTTGGATTGTGCCAAGATTAGTGCAGAATTTTATTTAAATGTTTAGATGTGTTTGGGCCGTTAGATTTAATTAAGATGAGTGTTTAATAAATCTAAGGCCCAGATCTATTCTTATTTAAATTTCCTTAACTCCTGACAAATCTCATCCGCTAATAATCTCTAAAGATTAGTGAACGCTTCAATAATCGTGCAAAGGAGATCCTCTCAGTCTCCATCTTCCCGATGCGTTAAGATCTGTGCTGGATGGCGTTCCCGGCGACCGGAGCACTCCTTTTCCGATCAGATCAGCGACTTAGCATCGTCTCACTTTGGTGAGCTTTTCTGTGGTTCTTGATCGGAAATCCATACGGTGGTAGAAGCTATACTATGGTACCGAATTGAGATGCATCACTTGGCATCGGTACCGAATTGAATTCTTACCAATTTAGATCAAATTAATCGAAATTCTTGACAATTACGGGTTTGATAAGCATCATCTTGATATGTTATTATGATTTGAAGCGATGATGCAAGACCATCTCACCATTTGTCAGTATACAGTACCGACTGGTACCGAGTTGCTTTTCTTACCAAATTCAATAAATTTAACCAATGTTATTGATAATTGCAAGATCATTAAGCATCGCCTTAGTATGTAAGTGTAATTTAGGATGAATGTGAGTGATTTTATTCACAAATGATCGTGCTACAGCACTGTCAATTGGAGATTATGCAATACCGACTGGTACCGCCTCAATTCCTCTCCAATTTGAGATGCTTATTGAACTCACACCTTTGATTGCTACTTCTCAGGCCAAAAGGCTCACCCAGGCACTGCTGGGGCCAGTGGCTCGCTGAGATAACAGTTGATTCAATTCCGAAATCCTAGCGATATACTGACTTATACCAGAATTAGTGTATTACAAAAGGAATTAACTAACCTATTCAACTAGAACTATGCAATTAGAATGTCAAAAGGTAAAAGTCATCACTTTTCAGTTATTGCATGGATATGAGCAAGAAAACCGATTGAAAATTAAAAATCACAAAGAAATTAATGCAATAATAGTTGAATTACAAGTTTTTGATGTTTGTGACTGATCTAGGCCTAAAGGCTCGCCAATTAGTTTGTAATTGGGCCAGTGGCTCACTAGATATAATCAATTAATACTAGATGTAACTATTTAAAAGGAGAAACAGTAAAGAAACAAATGAAAGAAGCAAAATTTGCAAAGGGAGAAAGCAAGAATGAAGAAAGAGGTTCAATTGACTATCCAACAAATATGAATTGAATGTTTTAAATTCAATTTCAGAGAAAGAATACAAAAGAAAACATCAATGAACTAATGAACATTATCAATTACCTTTTTATTCTTGACAGAAAAGATAAATTGAGCAATCTCTCTTCTAGCTATTCACTCTCTCTCTCTCTTGTTGACTAGGAAAGTGTATGTGAGTGTATGTTCTTGATCTTAATTGCTCTGCTAATGGATTCCCTTCTACTGTTGCTGGATTTCTGTTTATATAGGCTAGAACCGGCCAATTGAACCCAATTGCGATTGGTTGAGTGCCTTCCACCCGGATTGCCACCTTGGATACATCCATACCCTTCAATCTACTTCAATCAACGGCTAAGATGGGTTTGTGTTTGTTGTGGAAATCGCCTAACTGTTTTCTGTTATGGTTTGACTGTGCCGTGATTTCATTGACTCATACTCTCCAATTACTGATGCAGCTCAACTGACAAGCGGGCCCGAGGCTATTACTTGCTATTTAAACACTCCACGACCACTCTGACTGCTGCTTCACTCATCCACCAATTCCAATTTCACTGAATCCATTTCTGCCCCGCTTTCTTCTTTTGATCAATTGGCATTTTACACCTTGAATTGCCTCACCAATTCACCTCAATCGGCGTCGCCTTGCCCTAAAGGATCTAACTTGCCGTGCGATTTGATCTCCATAGCGTCAATTCACCTCTTCTTATCAATTCAATTTCCGGTAATAACTCGACTTCGCCTTTTGTTCATCTATTTTCACCTGTTGATTTGGTAGCACCTATCATCCGATCGCCTAATCATCACCACTCGTTAGATCGTCTTCAATCATGGTGAGGCGTCAAGGGAAACGGAAGGCGCGAACTTTGCTAGGATCGGACAATGGCGAGAAGAAGAGGGAGGGAGAAGGCTCTTCGACTGGTTTGGGTGCACATGGCGCGCGTGATCCAAAGCGCAGAGGAGAGGAGGAGCAGCGGCATAGAGCTCATGCACCAGGTTTATCCCTTTCTTATTCTCCTTTTAAATTCAGCTGCGTTGAACTGAATGAATAGGCTATACAGACTTGGTTCATGGCTTAACTATGCGTCTCTGTTTGCATCTCTGACTGTTGGGCCCCACTTGTAAGATTTACTGAGTCTAAGCTTATAGTAATGGATTAGTGATTAATTAGTGCATGATTAGGGTTAATTGATACGATTTGGCATGATCTGATTGGCTCATTAGTTTAATCACCTTCCTTTTATCTCTGATTATTCACTAACTGATGCTGAGGTGGCCTTATAATATGGTGCCATGTGGCACAGGGCTGGGTGAGATGGCCTTCTCTGGCTGTGCCATGTGGCACAGAGAGGGTGAGGTAGCCCTGTGGTGTGATGCCATGTGGCACTAGGGTGATGAGGTGGCCCACTGGCTGTCTGCCACGTGGCACTGAGGTGGGGCCCACCTGTCAGTGACTCATACCAGGGTGGGGCCCACTTGCTGACATGGCCCAATGAGAGGCTGCCACGTGGCACACCCTCTCTCTTCGCTTATTTTATACCTTCTGTGTTTCTTGCATGGTTAGGTGGTTGCTCACAGCTTTGGCACCAGGTCAGCCTTGAAAGCAAAATCACATTTGAAATTTTTCATGACTAGTTGTATCAGAATACTAGCTTGGCATTGACATCATTTCATGTAGCATAGGGATTATACTGCTTCAGCTCCTTTCTAGGGTTTGCTATAGTGATAGATTCTCAGGGTTCAATTCTGACTCCTTTAACAGGTCACTGAGGTGTGGGCCCACCTGTCAGTGAAAAATGGTCACATGGATGACCCATCAGATAGGCTAGGTTTATGTTGTTAGATCCATCTACAAGGGACTGCCAGGTGGGTCCCACTTGTCAGAAAAGATATAATCACATGGTGACACCCGAGAGATCTCCTCTCTCCCTCGATCCTCTCGGCTGTCACTCATGCTGAGTGAATAGAGAATGGTAGGGTATTTATACTCTTCACTTCATGCCCAAAATTCCGTTGTGGGACTAATGGATTCATTCCGGGGTTAAGCAGCGACCTTTTCTGATTAGTGGGCCATCTTTCATTGCTTTCTCTTCTTCCCTCTTCTTATGATTTATCATTAATCATCAATTTATTTTCATTTATTCATCTATTCATCCTTGAAATCTTTCAAGGGTAAACAGTTTGGTATCTAAATTTTGAGGCAGATAATTAAATCATTTCTCTTTCTTTAAGTTTACATATTAGTCTATGGATAATGCTAAACCTTTCGGGGCGGCTTCCAATTAATTAGTCATAATTTATCTTATCATTTAATTATCTTGTGACTTTTAAATCATTTGGGCCTTTATTATTTTAACACTAATCTTATTTAAGCTTTTAATTTAATTATCGACCAAAATGAACTTTATTCTTCTTAGCTACTGATTATTAAGAATGAGCCTAATCTCTTTTATTAATTTCCTTAATAAATTTCTAATTTTTGTTAAAGGCCCAGCCGACCCAAGTGTAAGTTCTTTCTCTTAATGAATTTATTTGGGCCCACTCAACAATTCCTTTATTAAATTTTTAGCCCAACAAAAATATCATCCAAGCCACAACCAAAGCCCATTTACAAATATAGTTCACATCAGACACCAGACAAGAACAAACATAGCAAAGTAAATCAAGCACTAAAGCAACAGGTAGGGATCACAGACAACAGACAAAAACAGAACAACAACAACAGTCAAGTAACAGAGGATCAAGACAACATATACAAGAAATCAGAGGCTAGGGATACAATCTCAATCAACAAGACAACCATAGTAGGAGGGGAGAAGATAGGCCAGATGAGGGTAATATCAATTCAAATACCAGCAAAATAGGCAACCCAGTAACAGACAGTAACAGACAAGCAATCCCTAACAAGAATCATCAAACAAAAAATCCCAACACAACCCCACAAGCAACAGTTCTACCACAAAGGGACATACCAGCATAGACAAGGGTACTTGTAAAACCAGTAAGGGAGCACCCAGGGAAACAAACAAGCAAAGCAAGGACCAAGCAGTATTTAACAGTGACGACAAGCCCACACCCCTCAAACCCAATGTAACAGGTCAGCAACCAAAGCAACAAAATCAACAAGCATCGAGCACAAGCCCACTCTTGGACCTCACCGAATAGTCGGCGGATCACAAGTGAAAGGGCGGTGCTCCACAGAGCAACCAACCAGCAAAACAACATTACAATCATTACAGAAAAATTCAAGGCTAAGTTTTACAAGTGAATCAGGGACAACAAGCAGCAGAAAGGAGGGAGCTAGGGTTAGGGTGAGCCAATGCTCCACCTCTTCAGACCTCCGGCCAAGCCTCCCTCTCGGTTTGATCAAGCTTAACATTGTTCTTATCAGAATTTTTTTTGAGTCTAAATTCTCAACACATTAGCAAATAAGGTAACTAGAGAGGCGATAAGGAGGCTTGGGCTGCCTTATAAGGGAAGTAGCTGCTCTTTTCAAAGGAGTAGGTCAGCGATCAGACAGGGGCCAAGCCAAAGTCAAGGTGACTCGACCAGCAACAGGTCTCACATGGACCTTAGATATGACAAGCAGAGGGGATAGTTGAGGGGAGCAGTTGATCGGCAAAAGAGAGATAGAAAGAAAAATGGTCTGACTGGCGGAGAGGGCAGCATAAAGAAGTTCAAAAGAAAAAGACAGAAGAGAGAGCGGGTCGTCGCCACATTAAATGGGGGGGGGTGAGGGGCGACTGATCACGAGCAGAAAGAGAGGGACAGATCGGGTTAATGTAGGCAGAGAGAGACAAAAAAAGAAAGGGGATTTTTTGTGACATGGGTTGGAGTAAATTATGTGAGAAATGCTTAATTTGGTTTATTATTTATTTAATTACATTATCGTTAGTTCTAACAATTGACAATTTTTTTAAACCGACCTTAAGTTATTTATTTGTTCAATCCATCTATAAATTTAAGTCTTATATATATAAAAACTCTTAGTACAAGCTTGATTTCATAATGGTTTTATTAAATCATAATCAACACATGTATAATAGTTTTATTGACTTATAATTGCACGTATAATATTATTTGTTAAGTAATATGATTTCATTGTTAATCAATATTGGATTTATTATTCTAAAATCTTAGCTTTAATCAGTCATTTATTTTTTGAAGATGATTTGATTTATTTTTTGACTTAAGTTCACAGAAGACCTTATATATATATATATATATATATATATATATATATATATATATATATATATATATATACACTTTTAAAGTCATTGTTGTGTGTTATTAGATAATTGGGTTAAATTATTTTAATTCCTCTTTGTTTACCCCTGAAAGGTCGAAGGAAGAAATACAAGAGAAAAAAGTCAAGATCAAACCCTATGAGCTGAACCAATACAATCCCTATACTATATGAAATAGTGTCAATGCCAAGCCAGTATTTTGATACAACCAATCATGAGAAATCTCAATATGATTTTGCTTTCAAGGCTGACCTGGTGCCAAAGCTGTTAGCAACCACCTAACCATGCTTTAATTTGTGTCAATTGCTGATAAGTAGTCAGCTCTTTGACCAAATTACCCTCATGTTAAGGGATTGAAAGTCAATTTCACAAGACTGATCAGGTGCCAAAGCTGGGAGCAATCACCTGATCAAGTCTAGATTTGTATTAACTGCTGATAAGTAGTCAGCATTTGATCAAATCAAACCCTAATAAGCATCATTATTGGTGTTAATTGGGGAAGAGTTTCTGCAAGGAGAATTTATTTGGCAGAGACATTGAGCTACAATTGTGAGAAATTGGGATTTATTCAGAAGAATAATAGGGTTTTATTGATCAAATAATTTTTATCCCAAGAGAGCAAGGGTAAAAATGGAATTAAAAATTATAGGGATGATTATCATGAATTTAGAGAATTTTGGTGAAAATTTCATGATTTTTGAATGAAGGGATCTATTAAAATCAATTGGAGAAAGAAAATTGATCAATCAGAGGGCCAAGATCAGATCAAGGGCTTTATGGGTGCAATTTAGGGATAATACTTCACTGGGTGCAAACTGGGGGTGGAAGTCATTACAGGCATCTAAATGGCGCTGGAGAGGAATTTAAAAAAAAGAGGAAATACTGAATGGACTTGGTCTATTTCATTTGTCTCTCATTAACCATTACATGTGGGGCCAGTCCATGAACACCGAGTCTACCGAACTGCGCTATCCCTTCCCTTCCATTTCTATCACTGCCACCGGGCCCCACGACGACAGAAAAGCCCTCTTTCTCCCTATTGCTGCGATTTCCCTCTGCCAGCCCGGTTCTTCAACAGAAGTAAACTCAAAAATGGAAAAGAATCCAATCGGTAACGAAATTTGACAAATAATATACCGTTGGAAAGCACTTGGTGAGGAGAATCCATTGGAGTAATTAATTTTGAAAATGAAGCACCGTACATCACTCGCATCAGAGGGGAAGTAATTCGGGTATAAAATTCAATAGAGTGATTCGGGGAGTAATTGAATGAATTGGCGGTTTAGAAGGCACTATGTGGGCCCCACGATGCGGTTGGAGTAGTTGCTGGCATAAAACAGTTGATGCTTACATGATTTCTCACTGGAACCGGTGCACATGATTAAGAGCATGTACCAAGAATTGATCAATTCGGTGTTTGAAAGAAAGAACAAGGGATGGTGAGTTGTAGTCACATTGCCCTATTGCTAATCCGAAGCTTAACCCATAACAACAACAAACACAAATTAGATCAATCCACACCATTAAATCATTGAAAGAAGGGCTAGAGATTTGCCACCTCATCGATCCGTGGGATCAAGGAAACACAATTGGTGCATAAAGAAACACAATTGAGATGTAATTGAAGCCTATATAAACACTGGAGAAACAATTAAACAAGCACCCCCCAGAGTGAGAGCTTCTCCATTATTGAAAATTCACTAACTCTCATTTCTCCCACAAAACCCGATTTGCTGATTGATCGATCTCAGTGATTACTTGAAGAACTCAATCAGCATTGCATGAAACTTGGAAGAAGGGAGGAGATTCAGATAGTAAGGTGATAAAAAGAGGGAAGTACTAGTGTAGCATTGAGACAAGATTTGATTTTTTTTTTGCTTTATCTCCTAGATAATAAGATCAGGTTTGATTCAATATGTTCAATTTACATTGATTTCAGCAAATGTTTCTTATTCTTGCTGTTTCTTCTTCACAATCCTTCATTCTTGCTATTCCATTGAATTTCATTTGCTTCTCTCTTTTCTTTTATATTTTTGTCGAAAAGATTGAAGATCAAGGGTTAATTATCTCCTTTGCCTTGACTGTATACTAATAATTGAGAAAAAGGCTTCAATTTATGCAGTTTTCACAGCAAAAGCACTGATTCTGACAGATCTAGTATATTGCCTACTGTTAGAATATGGATTGATCAAAAACTCAGCGAGCCACTGGCCCTGACTAGAGTCGGGTGAGCCTTTAGGCCTGAGTGACACCTATCCGAGGTATTGAACAAGCCAAGGGGCCCAATTCAATACCGGACACAGTGAAATTTCACTGCAACGATGACACTGGGTGTTATCGACCTTATTCTCGAAATCTGAAGAAGCCTTGACGGGTATGTGTGCGACCCTTTTTCGCGCCCCTCACCGCCCTGAAAAAGGAACTGGACGATGAATTGCGGAAGAAGGACACGGAGATCCCTCTAAGTGTGCATTGGGATATATTTATATAAATTTGGAATGCACATTTAAAGGTTTTAGAGATTGTGGGGTCTTTAAGATTCCAATGGGCGCAAGCCCCCATTGTTAATTACCCTGGGCTTTGAACCCGAGGAACCTCTGATTAAGAAAGAGAAAATAAACAAAATAGTTAAGCAATTTTAAGCGGTCGCTGTGAGTAAGGGCATGGAATATATGGACTTTTCAAGATAGTTTACACCTTGTGAATTGACTTTTTATTTTTTATTGATAAAATGATTTAGTTTTTATTTATTTATTATTTGAACTTATCTTATTTAAATTTATTTAGTCTTGAATGTTGAGATTTATTTTTATTTTAGATTAAGGTTGGTTTAATTCTAAAATTGAATTTTTATTTGATAAGAAGAAAAAAAAGTCTTTTAGTTTATTATTATTATTTTTACTAATATTTTATTTATTTATTGATATTTAAATTTATTTGATTTTGAAATTGAGAGTTACTTTTTTATATTTTGATCTTTATTTTAGGTGAATGTTGATTTAGTTTTGAAATTGAATTTATCTTTAATTGGTAAAAATAAAAATCAAAAAGTCTTTTACTTTTTATTTATGTATTTATTTATTTAATTCATTTTTATTTAATTTTTCTTTGATTTTGAATAAGAGTTATATTTATTTTATTATTTTATTTATTTATTCATTATATATTTAATTTTGTTTATTTTTGTATTTTTGTATATTTTCATTTAGAATTTGATTTAATGAATAAAAATTATATTTATTTATATTAAGAAAATTTTTATCTTATTATTTTTTATGTTATTTCTTTTTATTATATATTTTCAACGAATGCATTATTTTTATTTTATTTATTATGATTTTTATTCTAATTGTTATATTTTATCTTGAAATGATTATTTTTTAATTAAAATGATTTATTATGAAACTATTTTTAATCTATTTTCTTAAGATCTATTTATAAAGAAATTTATTATATTTTTATTTATACTTATTATCAAAATATTTATGATTTTAAAATATTTTTTTTAGAATGGACCATAATATTTTTCTGATTTTTATCGGTAAAGAAAATATAATCAT
>CAXKVV010000678.1:0-33920 GCA_964058805.1 Schoenoplectus triqueter
GTTGTGTTTATGCCGTCACACTTGGCATGTTGATCGCACTCTGGTCAGGGTTGAACATGTCTTGGAGTGCGATAACAGCCGCTCTTGCACTTATAGTGCTTGATTTCAAGGATGCAGGCCCATGCCTTGAGAAGGTAATTCTTTTGTTTTTGCTATTTTGAGGATTAGATTTGGGTACTGATTGCATTAACAGTGCCAATACCTGTGTACCATGTACCTGTTCCTGAACCCTGTCTATCCATTCCTATTTTAAATCAGATTTCATCAATGCTCAAATAAAAGTAATGCTCAAGGGATTAAATTCAAATTTATAATTGTAATAATTAGAGGTTGTCTGGTCTTCAGATTCATTTGTCATGGATTTGTAATCAATGATGTTAGACAGAACTACCTGTCCAATATGATCACCAGTTTGACTTTTACTTTTGTCTCACCTATGTTTGATTTGTTGGATCATTATGGTATTATATATACACATCAAAACTCACTTGAGCTTTAAACTTCAGAATCCTGGTCCTGAGTTCCAATTAAACTGCCTATTACTACTGCTATGGTCTCATACATAGAGCACAAATCCAGTAAAATTAGTCTGGTGGTATTAACGTGTGATCTGAAAAATCTCATCCTCTTAGACGAAGAAAGATGGCAATAGGATTGATTGAATTAAGCCTCAGCTTTAAGCATTTGAAAGAGATAATAAACTTAAGTGTCTGCCTGTGGATTTTAGGTTTCTTATGGGTTGTTGCTGTTCTTCTGTGGGATGTTCGTGACGGTAGACGGGTTCAACAAAACAGGTGTACCAAGTGCCTTCTGGGATTTCATGAAACCCCATGCACAAATTAATACCTTAAGTGGGATGCTTGTCTTGGCTTTTGTAATACTCTTCCTCTCGAATGTTGCCTCCAACGTACCCACTGGTATGCTAATTTAATTTATTTAAGTTTGTTTACTCCAAATGAATAACATTTAAACATACAGAAGTTCAATCCTGTTATCCTCATTCGGAACAAAATCTTCACATAGGTGTACTCTTTGTTTCTATTTTGTTATTTTTGTACCCTGATCGACTCCTTAAAAGAGGCTGAGATTAGACCCAAAAAATTACGAGAATTCTATAAGAGCAAAACACTAATTATTATTTAAGTGGTAACTGGTACGCATCAATGATGCTGATATGCTAAACCAACTTATCATGTAAATTTAATTAGTTTTATCTATGTCGTGCTAACAAGTTCCAATTCTTCAGCAACATGTGTTGTCTTGCTGGATAGCTTTTGTTTTTGTACATGACACTAGTACTTTGTGGTCTGTAGGTCCTTTATTTATATAGATTTATTAGCAAATTCCATTTTTGTGTCACTTGAAGTCCAATCATTGATACCCAAAAGACCCTAAAACCAAAGCAACCAATAGAGGAAAAAAAATCAACGTCATTAGTTTTGGTATTGATAAGTAGCCTCGATTCTAAGTCCAAGCACCATTGCAATAACTTCCACTTT
This sequence comes from Schoenoplectus triqueter, assembly GCA_964058805.1. Taxonomy (NCBI): domain Eukaryota; kingdom Viridiplantae; phylum Streptophyta; class Magnoliopsida; order Poales; family Cyperaceae; genus Schoenoplectus; species Schoenoplectus triqueter. The sequence continues at coordinate 1,500 of CAXKVV010000678.1, forward strand.
CCAGGAGGGTGGTAAACTAGTTATCTTTTGAATTGTCTTTGTTAGGTTGGCAATATGACTGTTGGTTATTGTAGAACAGACGACAATTCTTGATCATCAAGTATGGTACACAGAAACCTTGCTTTATAATTACAAGTATTTATTTTGTATAGCAGCCATGATCAGGGATGGTACAAATCTGGTACATTATGCATGGAATAAACTAATTCCTTCAATAACAACAAACCTCCCCTAATTTCTCCACAGTTCTGCTACTTGGCGCGCAAGTGGCTGCATCAGCAGCTGAAATTTCTCCAGCCGAGGAGACCCGAGCATGGCTATTTCTCGCATGGGTAAGCACGGTTGCTGGAAATCTCTCTCTCCTTGGATCTGCAGCAAACTTGATTGTGTGTGAACAGGCACGGCGATCGGTACACTATGGCTACAACCTTTCTTTCTTGGGTCACCTTGTTTTTGGTTTTCCTTCCACTATTATCGTCACTACCATTGGCTTATTCCTCATCAGAACCAATTGATTAGTTTGGTTCTTTTCAGAAGGTTAAAAGCATTGTATAAATATGCATCCTTGTCTTTTGTGTTCATCAATTCGTTCTTTTATTTAATTATATTTTTGTGGCGATGAATTGGGATGTGATAGTGTTTTTTGTTTATAGTTTTCTTTGATCTGCTTAAGCTCGGAAAGCGACTTATTAACCAAATCATGTCCTTCGACCAAGTAAGACAAGGAACAACTTAAAGGCTACAGCTTGAGCTATCTTTAAGATAATGTGATCATGAAATAAAAAAATGTTGGTCTCTGCTTTGACTACGCACGTATATACATAGGTACGAGTATATAAATTATAAACTTATATTTTAATTAACGTTGTAAGGATCAAGATTTTATTTCTGTTGAAAACACATTAGATTCAGAATCCGATAAGAAAAACACAAGAAGGATGATTTTTTATCCGCTGTGTGACTGATATCAGAATAAAAGCAACGGCGTTTTTGGCAAATAAATTGTAGTAACTTATTTTTTTTTCCATGAATCATTCGGGACCTCTTCTGTGATAAATTATCCAGGTCATTAGATTATATCAGACGCACTAAAATTACAGGAAAACTATATTATGGGATACTCAGAAAATTAAAAAGAATCAAAGGCTCCTTCACAACATAGAGGGCAACAGATGGATCTTTTAAGGACGGATAATTGTTACATTGTATTAGTATTTGCAATTTTTGTTTAGAAGATATGGATATGGATATGGATTGAACATTAAAATGGAATATAAATATGAATACAGATATATTTTAGATATTAAATAGAAATATTATATATACTATTGAAAAATAATTGCAAAGAGTTATTGATTATAAAAGTTAAATGCTAATTATAAAAATTAATTATTATTATCATTATATCAGTAGTTCAGATATATTAATGAATTAAAAAAATATATTTGTAATCTATAATAAAAATTCAATTGAAAAATATATACTAAATATTTTGAGATATCTATCCAGATAAAATAGAATAATATCCAATCCGTTTACACCCAAACTTAATAGAAATACAAACGTATCAATTACAATGAATAGATAATAGACAAATTATTTCATTATCCATTATAAATGTTCAGATAATACGGATATGAATATGAATTGATAATATCTGTTATTATCCGGATATGAATAAAATCTGATCCTTCTACGAGCCACGCAGAAAAAAAAATAGAGAAGAAATTCAACTGAATGCGGATGAAATCGGACTGCTGAGTACCTCTCCAGTCTCCAGTTATCCTGCAAATCTGATCCGATGGCCAAAAACGCATCCTTTTCTCCAATCATGGACGCATGGGGATTTCTTATTCGTTTGCCAGAGTGGGAGAGGATGTCAAGATCCCACCATGTGAAGTTTACGTGATTTTTCCTTGGGATATTCTGTGTTCTTGAATTGGAGCTACAAATTTGTTGCTTTACTTTCTTTTTGAGTCTTCTTATTTTTGTCGATGGACTCTTTACTAAATATCTAAGTATTATGATTTTGTAATAGATTGATTTTTTTTTTGTTGAATTTTGGAAGCTAATATCAACCATCAAATTTAGCTATTCTTCAAATAATGTTACTATGTGTATACTCATTTGTGTAGAAATTATAATTTCCTCTTAATTTTGATTTTTATGCAAAATTCTACACAATAAAGGAGTATAATTGCTCTAATTTATTTTGTTTGCTTAAATTTTTTTCAATTGTGAATATCAACATTCATGAATGTCAATTTTTCTCTCAATTATGTATTTATTTTATATTAATTTCATATCTATGATTGAAATTTACATTAATTGCTAAAAAAAATTATTTTTTTTGTTTACTTTTTCATAAAAATTTGAATTTTTATATTTAAAAAATATTACCCGTAACAAAGCAAGGGCAAGATGTTAATTTTCTTTGTATGTGTGGGTAAAGCTGCAAAACCGCCAAGAAGTCTGAGCCTTTAATTAGTTATTGATCCAGGTGCGAATTACAGCAGAATTCCACGATATTAGTAAAACAGCGTTAGTGGGTTACTTTTATATATAAAAAATAAAATTATCTAGATTTGGTACATTCACAATTTTCTAAAAAGTTGAAAGTGAACCATACGTTTAGTACATATAACGATGGATCACGCTTAAAAATATAAGTTCAAATTCTGAAAAAAATTAATATATGTTTATCCAATGAATGACGTATTTTAAAATAATATAAAAGAATAAAGTGCTTTAGTGAACCAACAAGAGACCTATACAAAACTACTTATCTACGTACTTTTTTTATAATTAAGTATTAATTATTTAAAGTGATTTTGTATCTACTTCATTTTAACTTTAAGATATTGTAAAAAGACACTAATTCAATAGCGTGGGAAGTGTGATGTTAATATTTTATTATTTCATGATGAAAATTACTACTCTAATGTTATCCTAGTTAAATATTAGCTTAACGAAAATCCTATATTTCGAAGTAATATTATCTAGTCTATTATATCTTATTACTTAAAAAAAAAATATTAGAAAGATGAGAGTCAAGCTCTCAAATTTCATAAACCCTAAATTCCAAATTCTAAATCCTAAACCCTCAAATTACTTAAGACTTGGAAATATTAATACCTCGATTTCAATTTCTTGCATGATTTTGAAGACTTTTAAATAGACAAAGTTACAATTATTATATTTATGTGATTGAAAAATACGTAACCGATCCAATTTGAATCGAAATTGTGTTAAGCTCACTTCTCTAACATTTGTGAATACAAGTGATGCACAATTAAAAACATAACAAATAGTGGAGCCTTGCTCAACAGTGCAAATTATGTACTTGCATTCATTACAAAAATCATTACAATACATCCTTTGACCTTTTAGTGAATTCAAGATTGCCCAATAAAATTTAGTAATCAAAATACTTTAAATTTGAATACATAAGCGCTTATTATCTAGAGCTTTATGTCCTGTTATTGAGTTTATAAAATTCATTACCTATAACATAAATAGTGTTTAGAAATATTTTAGGGGCAAAAAAATCAAATAATCAGATATCATGGGAAATCTATCCTCTTGCAATATTCATTCAAAGGTTTTGTACAATTAATTTAAGAAAAATCAAATAATATCATAGAACCCTAACATATTAAAGTATACAATGTCTAAAATGATCATTGGGATCACCTTACTTTTTTTTATTGAACTAAAGTAAAAGCCGATCAATTATTCTTTATATTTTAATACTAATGTGAAATTCAAATCAATCTAGAATATTTTTTAGAATGTCAAAGAGTATTACTATTTCTTATGAAATTAAGATACAAAAAAGGTGTTCACTTAGCAAATGAAAGAAAATGTTTTGTTTCAAGTTAAGCTTGAAGTGTCATCCCATATTAGACAATATGCACTAAAAAGAGGAAATGTACCTTCAGTGCTTTCTAAATTCGATCGCATACAACTAAGAGCACTGAGTATTTGTTTGATTTTACCTCATTTAAACCCATTATAGGTGAAATTAAGATATTTTGGCAGTTGTATTTATAACTTCTATACTCAATCTTTGACCTCATTCTTTACTGTGCAAAGCGAATCTTCGTCAGGTTTGACCTGTGACAATTGAGATCAATGATCGATAAATTAGCCAAGTTAGAAAAGAGCCACATCTGACAAGCGGCATCGATCTTGAGGCAACACGAGTAGGCAACATAGACGAAAGTTACAGCCAACATGATCGAAGACATGGTGTTAAATGGGTTATGATTTGGTCTGTGAAGAAGTAATGAACACCGTTGATCAGCCTAATGAGGTGTCCATCAGCCATCGGTTGCAAGATGGAATCAATGAAGGTCGTAGCTTTGGGGCAATGAAAGAGAGAAAGGGGGCCGAAATGAAGAGAGAAAGAGAAAGAGAAAGAAAGGACGAAGGGAAATGAAGAGATAGAGTCAACAATGAAAAGAGAAAAGAAATAAAAAAAAGATAGAAAAAAGGAAAGAAGAAGATATCGTTTGAATTTCGTTAAAGGGTAATTGTCTGACATCCTATGATGTGCTGGATTCATTATTTTAATATATTTTTTAGATTGATGTTGATTCTGGGCTCAAACTGACAAGCCATGGATGACAAACATCCCATGAGAAATAGAGATAAATGATTAGGGTCGGGTTGGGAGAAAATGAAAAGAATAATGAGTTCTTTTTATTTAAATGGATGAGGTGAGCCAGGATTGAAAATGATAAGGTATGAGCTATCAAACAATGGTTTGTGCATGCTTTCAAAATTTGAAATTCAAAATGAGAAATAAAATCAGATAATCGCTGAGTTGAGAATAAGAAAAATGGGAAAAAAAAAGGCTCTTGATATAAGAGATGCACAACAACTTACATCATTTAATTTCAAGGGATGCACAGCAGGTTGTTTCAAAATTTGAAATTCAAACTAGATCCCGTTGATATGCATAAAGATATACATAACATAATAGGTGCTGTGAAGATCAATCAAACCCTCCTAAAACTACACACAAATGATGTTAGTATTGAATATCGAAATGCAAGAAACAAGATTGATCAGCATTTTAATATCAAAGATATATGTGCCAAGGAGGATTCAAAACACAATAAAAATTAACAAGCTGCATAAATCTATGCATCTGATGGTCGAAAGGGAGCATGAAGCACACATTTGCATCCACACCATTTTGAATTTTATCGCTAAGGATTTGGGCACGAACATAAATATGTTTAGCTAAAAGCATTATAATAACATACACTTTCTTGTCACGTTTCCTAATAGATTCATGTGAGACAAATTTATGAAGATTAATCAGACTATACTAATTGATGATGATACAATCCATTTGACACCTTGGAGGTCACACAAAAACATCCTTGTTCCATGAAAGTATGTTAAAATATATGACTACTTTTGTCTATTAAAATTCATTTTATTTGGATTATAAAAATGATCAATAAGAATCTGGGATCAATTATGTGACCAATAATTATTCCATGAGGTATGTTGCCATCTATTCTTCTTCATGCTATATATTCTCCTTCATGCTCTTAAGTACGGTATATGCTAGATTTTTAACATAAAAAATAAACAATAAAGAGAGTTGTGTACTGGTAAAATTACAACTGAATTAATTTAGTCAGTCCTTAACAATTGCTTATATCGTGTATCTCCAATTATTTTTATTTTACTTTTTTTAACATGTGTGGTTAAAGATAATAGGTTTTCTTAATGAGAACTACAAAATTGAATGTCTGGAGTTTGTTGTAAGTCAATTTGGAAGGTTGTACAAGTGCAAATTTGAAAATCAGAAATCATACATTAGAGTAGTACACGTGATGATGAATTGTCATGATATGGAAAACATACCACTCACAATGACCATTTTATTTTGAGAGTGACAAGAAAATAATTATTTACATCAAAATATAATATGTATACAGTAATGAACGGTACAAAATTATGATATTAGATCATAAAAATATAGATTATGATGAAAGTGTATACACACTACTAGAAGAAAGAAGATTATTATGCTGCAGTAGTTAGCTTTTTTTTTGAGTCAACTTTGTAAGACCATAAGAAAGTCTGTTAGTTAGCTTGTTAATTGAGGATGGTTTGCTTAGCTCATAGGACATCAAGAATTCTAAACATCTTACTTTTGGGTTTTATTCTTACTATGTGAAGTTTAATCAACATTTTGACTTATTTGATGATAAAAGCTTGTGTTATGGTCTCCATTAATGGTCAGGCATGTTTTAATTTAGAAAAGTTTATCCCCTTCCATGTTTCTCTTTTGTTCAGTTCATTTTCTGTCTCCATCTGATAATCCATCAAATAAAAGTTTATTGTTTTCCCATACATTCTGATCTATTGGTATTTTCTTTTGTACTAATTATCTGTGTATTTCATACATGTAAACAGTATAAATTTCATATTACTTTTCACACTTATAGTTAGATCCTATGACATTTTTCTGATTTCATGAAAGACATTTTTCTAATTTCATGAAGCATCTTGCAAGGACGAGAGAAACAGAGATTAGGAAAGAAGATGGAAGTTCTTCAAAGCGAACCTCTTTGAGAAAGAGATGCTGCATGTACTGCTATTTTGAGCAGTGCCAAGAAATGGTGCTACTTGATGAGTTCTAAGCAATGGCAGTCAATCATCAATTGGGAAAGTCATAATTGATTAATATGGATTGAATTGAAAACTAAACAAAACACGATCAACTCGGTCACCTGGAGTTGTGTGTGTGACCTGAGCTTGGCCCCTCTTAATGACAAAAGTTGGGCTTTATCCACGGCGGTGGTGTTAGGATTTCTTTGTGGCCGTGATTCTCTAGTGAACCTCTAATTATGAATTAGGTTATTTTAATTTATGTTGTCGATCTTTCAGAGAGACATAACTTTGTTGATCATCAAACTCCTTTAGCCCTCCAGTGATTTTCCTCTAATCCGATGGAGCGATTGAGAGTACCGGCGTAGACATTTTCTTCTCTTCTATAACTTTGTTTAGAGAAAGATGGATCTATATTGGGAAAACGAAATGGTGGCAGAAAATGAAGAAAATGAGAATCGTTTCAAAAAACCAACAGTATCTCTGTATATAATGGATGCCCATATAACTGAGAGCGGTTATATCTTAGTGGGTCCATATCGGATCCAAAACTCTCTTAACGGGTTCGCTGCTTAATCAGAAAATTGTCTATAATTATTTTCTCTAGGGACCAATAGCATAATTGTATTATTATCAGACTTTATATAATTCAGACCATCACTAAATCGTAAAGTCATAAATACGCATTCTACACATTAAAGGGCTCACTTCTCATGACATATAATAAATCTGATACAGAATTTGATCACTTCATTACGGGTATAATTTGACAGTCCATTATATAATATATATTTATTATATATAAGCCATACATGTTGTAATTAATAATAATTAATTTCAACAATCTCCCACTTGGGCTATATATATATATATATATATATATATATATATATATAGTGGAGATAGCGTGAGCTTAAGCTCACGGAGGCTTCTGTGAGCTTAACTCAAAAAATATATTAAATGATCTTAAAATTTTAATTTATCATTCTCATTAAATTCTTTATATGAAAATCTCATGGGATGCAAAAATTTGGAGAGTTTTGAGCTTTTTAAGTCGCCGTTTTTAATTTTTGAAAATGATGTTCAAGTATTGAATATATTATTATTATTTTTAGAGCTGATTTTCAAAAATTAAAAACGGCGACTTAAAAAGCTCAAAACGCTCCAAATTTTTGCATCCCATGAGATTTTCATATAAAGAATTTAATGAGAATGATAAATTAAAATTTTAAGATCATTTAATATGTTTTTTTGAGTTAAGCTCACGAAAGCCTCCGTGAGCTTAAGCTCACGCTATCTCCACTCATATATATATATATATATATATACTGAATTGAGTACTCTTAACTGTGTTGTCTTAACCTTTTGTGTCATCATCTAATTTCATCCATTAATCATATTTTTAAGGACTTATGTAGTATTCGTCTCATAAAGCGAAACTAAACTAACACAAATCACGATATAAATATAATTGAATGACATGAATCATAATGGGGATGTGTAGTTTGAAAAATTACATGCAATGTGATCCACATGTCTATTTTTAATTTGGTCACTTTAATTATTTTGAATTTGAGGTCAATCATAAGCTCATAGTGTATATAAAATTGAATAATTGAATAACTGCATGATACATACGAAATCACAGAATATCATATAAGAACTACTTCATGATATCTGGAAAAAAATATCATATAAAACATAAAAATGAAATATAAGTACAAACTCCCACTCAACCTAATAATCCTCTGTAATATATATACCCATATGAGCGACATGGTCATGAAACTGTTTGGGTATAAATCCCTTAGTCAGTAGATCTGCTAGCATGGAAGCTGTACCAATATGCTCAATACTTATAAGTCCACTCTGAACTATCTCCTTCACAAACAAGGAACTTAATGTCGATATGTTTAGATTTCAACGAGCTCCTGTTGTTGTTAGAATACAACACTACTGAACTATTGTCACAATATAACTTAAGTGGTAACTTAATAGTATCCATAATACGCAGCCCTGCGATAAAGTTTCTTAGCCATATTTCATGGTTCGATGCCTCGAAACATGCAATGAATTCAGCTGTCATGGCGAAGAAGACAGTCATGGATTGTTTTGCACTCCTCCAAGAAATAGTTCCTCCAGCCAACATAAAAATATAATCAGATGTTGACTTTAAGCTATCCACACAACCCGCAAAGTCGGAATCAGTATACCCAATGACCTCAAGCTTATCTGATCGCCAATATGTTAACATATGATTCTTCATTCTTTGCAAGTACCTTAGTACCCTTTTGGCTGTTTTTCAGTGATTCATACCAGAATTACTGAGATAGCGACCAAGCATTCTTGTGATATACGTAATATCCGAACGCGTACATACTTGAGCATACATAAGACTTCCTATTAAGGAAGCATATGAAATCTGACGCATTTCTGATTTCTCGAGTTCTGTTTTTGGACACTGATCAAGACTAAACTTGTCTCCTTTAGCAACAGGGATATTTTCTGGTTTATAATTTTTCATACCATATCGCTTGAGAATTTAATCGATATATGTCTGTTGTGAAAGTCCTAAAATATCCTTATTTCGATCTCTGTATATTTTAAGGCCTTGATGGTACGAATACGTATATGCTTTTAAACCTAGAAAATGCTCCACTAATCGCAAGCGTACGACTTCGTTGAGTAAGTTCAGGTATCGAATCCACAGGGACGGAAATAAACTCTAAACCAGATTCAGTTCAATTCAGATCCTAAAGGTAGGTCTTTTTGGTATTTTTGTATAAAAAGGGGGGGTTTTGTAAAGTTTTAATTAAACTACGCAATTAACACTAACAGGTAGTAAGCAAATAAAGATAACAAAGTGAACAGGTGTTTAAATCAATCAATAATAAGATCTCAGGGTTTCGGGAAATTGCTGTCACTGGAATGGTTTCTTGCGGCCCGCAAGCTCTCACTTGCGGCCCGCAAGCAATAGTCGCATAGAATGGTTTTCAGTCGTAATTGGTTCTTAACTATCAGTTCGTTATTCTAATAACCTCAACTCTCGTTTGTTGGTAATTACACACTTGCTAACAGTTGTAAACCCTTAGGATAATCTCTTATACCTAATTTTAATTGGATTCGTTCTATTGGTTTGTTTAACCTCTCGATTAAACACGAAATGTCCCTCTCGGGTATTTTCGGATTCCAAAACAACCAAGACAGTTTCTAATCAGTTGCAAATCATTTGATAACTCATGCCACACTGGATTTGGCCTTATCCACGGGCTTACCAAGGAATAAACAAGTTTCAATAGGAAAAGATGAGAATAAAATCAATCCAATATAAAAATCACGACCAAATATCAATTATAATCAACATCCATGACAAGCAATCTGTTCCCTAACCCTAAGATACATTTTACTACTCACACATAGTAGCAAACAACAAGAAAAGAGGGTAAAAGAATTGGTTCATAGTCAAAAGAACCAGAAAAACCCAAAATCAGCAATCTGCCCTTGCGGGTGGTCTTCTCGTCGCGATATCTCTCGAAATTCGTGAAGGGAGACACCAAGCAAGGGTCAGGTCCTCTTCTCCTATGTCAGGTCTAGACGGCTCAACCCTAGAACCTCCAAAAAAAACGCTATAAATAGCTCAAAACGCGAGAGGAAAGTCTGGAGTTTCCATATCTGGACTTGCGGGTCGCAAGCAAAGTCTTGCGGCCCGCAAGGAAGGTGCAGAAAGGTAAACGTCTCAAAACGGAGCTCCTGATGTGCTCGTGATGGTCCCAACTGCTCCATATGCTCCATATACCTGAAATAAGACCAAAGTAGAGCAGTAAACAAGAACAAGGCAGAGAAAAAGCCTAAATGCAACTAAAATGATGATTTTAGGATGAATATGAGTACATGTCGGGGCAAATAAGTGCATATGAATGCAACGCATCAGGCCTAACACATACGATGCTTCGCCAAGATCTTTCATGTCAAAATGCTTGAAAAGAAATTTCTTAGTTTCACGCATCATATTTTTATCATTACTGGCAAGCAATATGTCATCGACATATAAAACCAGAAATACAAACTTACTCCCACTGAACTTGTGATATATACATTCATCCACCAAGTTAGGCTCAAATTCAAATGAGATAATTACTTGATAAAATTTAAAATATCACTGATGAGACGCTTGTTTGAGTCCATAGATAGACTTCTTTAATTTACAAATCGTCTATTTCGAGTCATCATACTCATAATTTGGTGGTTGCGACATATAAATACATTCATCAATGTCGTTATTGAGAAATGCGGTCTTAACGTCCATCTGATTTAACTAAAGGTCAAAGTATGCCACTAAAGCCATGATAATTCTAAAAGAATATTTCGTTGACACAAGCAAGAAAATTTTCATAAAGTTAATACCTTCTTTCTGTGTAAATCTCTTAGCAACTAGTCGTGCTTTATATCTTTTCACATTACCTTCTGAATCCTTTTTTGACTTAAATATCCATTTACAATCAATAGGCTTCACACTTTCAGGTAAAGGGATAATATCCCAGACTTTGTTGTCATACATTAACTTTATTTCTTCATCCATAGCTTTGAACCATTTGTGAGAATTCATATTTTCTAAAGCCTGACGGGAAGTGACAGGATCATTCTCCATCATGCCAGTGTTGAATTTATTTTCTTGAAGGAATACAATATAATCATTAGATATTACGCTTCTTCTCTCTCTAGTAAATCGTCTTAAACGCACTGCTTCTTGAGGTGGTATAAATTCTTCTTCAACATCAACATTGTCTTGTTTCAGATTTTTTTATATTTATGGAGGTTCATTGACTATAGGTTCATTCACCACAGATGTGGGTTCATGAACCAATGAGTCTCCAAATATCCTTATTATAATTAGTACCGATGTGTGTGCCTCTCGTATAGGAGGATCCTATGATTATTCAAAGATAATTTGATTTGTATTTCCCCTCTGAACCATAACATCCTCAAAGAACTTAACTATATTTGTCTCAAAAATTATTCTATTAGTGGGATCATAAAATTTATACCCACGGGACCTTTCTGCATATTCGATAAAATAACAACTAATAGTCCTTTCATCCAACTTCTTCTCTTGTGGCCTATAAGGCCGAGCTTCAGCTGGACAACCCCAAATTCTAAAATATTGGAGACTAAGTTTCCGTCAAGTACACAACTCATATGGAGTTTTGTTTGTTGTCTTAGTCGGTACCCGATTCAAAATGTATGTTGTTGTCTTAAGTGCTTCTCCTCAGAAGTTCAATGGAAGCGAGGTATGAGAAATCATGTTTCGCACCATCTCCATTAATATTTAATTGCGTCTTTCAGCCACACCGTTCATTACGGATGAACCCGACATTGTATATTATGGCACAATCTCATTATCCTCTAAGAATTTAGCAAAAGGCCCTGAACGTTGCTCTCTCGAGCCGTCAGAGCGACCGTAATATTCACCACCATGATCTGATCTGACGTCTTTAATCCTTTTGTTGAGTTGTAACTCGACTTCAGACTTTAAAAATTTAAATACGTCCAAAGCTTGAGCATTTTTCTTTAATTAAATATATATAGCCATATCTTGAATAATCGTCAATGAAACTGATAAAATATACATGATCATTCCTAGTTATCGTAGATAATGGTCCGCATATGTCCGTATGTATCAGCTCAAGAACATCCGCCATATGATTGGATGTATATTTGTGCATTCTTGTTTGTTCGCCCTTAGCACATTCAATGTACGGACAAAGGTCCGACATGTTCAAGGGCCGTAGGATTTTACTTTGAACAAAACGTGTAATTCTCTGTTAAGAAATATTACCTAAATGCTTGTGTCAAATTACAGCTGAATCCTGATGTGTTAATTTTTGTCTAACATTTCGAGTTTCATTATTCAAGATCTCATTATAGGAAGAAATATTATCTAAAACATAAAGATTATCCATAACGGATAGAAAACCAGAATCAACTTTATTAGAGTGTCGATACAAACCAAACTTTTCATCTCCAAATGAACAAGAAAAACATAATTTGTCCAACGCGAAAATAGAAATTAAGTTCTGTCTAAAAGACGGCACAACAAAAGTATCAAACAAATCCAAATATAAACCAATTTTCAAAATTAATCTAAAATGCCATATGACTTCAACTTCTGTCTTATTGTCATCGCCTACATAGATGTATCTTTCACCATCCCTTGGCTTACGGTAATTTCGGCAACCCTGCATAGACACAGATATGTGAGTGGTTACACCTGAATCTATCCACCATGTGTCTATTGGAACTGAAACTGAATTAACTTCTTTACAAACAAGAGAAAAATTATCTTTCTTTGTACACCATACGTGATAATTGGTACAATTTTTCTTCACGTGCCCTTCAAATCCACAAAAAAAACATCTTTTCTTTTTCTTATCCGGCTCTGTCTTGATAACCGGTTTCTTGTCCTTAGTGGGTTTCTTCTGCGAACTTGTAGTTGCAGCATCTGAATTGACTTTACATTTTTGTTTCCCTTTTCCCTTAGATGTGGAAGTAATGTTTGCACTTTCACTCTTGTTCGTGTTCAAATGTTTTTCCTCCAGAACACAGTGTGAGATGAGCTCATTGACTGTCCATGATTCCTTCTGATAGTTGTAGCTCACCTTAAACTGCCCAAAAGAAGTGGGAAGAGAGTTTAAAGACAAATAGACTAACATATCTTCCGATATGTCCAATTTATGTGCCTTCAATTTTAAAGCGGTATTCATAATTTCAAGGATGTGCTCTTTGACATTACTTCTGTCATTGTACTTCATTATGAAAAATTTGTTTAACAGAATGTCTATTTTAGTCTTCTCATTTCTAATAAACCTCTACTCAAGTTTCTTAAGATAGTCCAAGGCTATAGTGGAATGAGAAATAGGTCCCCTAAAACTTTCAGGAATGGTCATTTGCATGACCTTAAAACACAGACGATTTGACCTCATCCAACATGCATGCGCATTCTGAACATGTTCAGGACTATCTGCATCATGTACAGATGGTTTATACTGTAATGCTATGTTCAGGTCAAGACACCCAAGAATAATCTCTAAGGTATCTTTACATTCCTTATAATTAGAACCCGTCAGCATCGGAATGTTATTGATGCTGGCAGTAAGATCGGTATTTTTTGCTAAAAAATATATGCAATATAACGAATCAAATATCTGAATTATAATATTAAATCAAAATAAGCCGTATTCCATCAACTAAGTATCCTTGAGTAATAAATGTTCTTGAAATCAATTATTATTCTAAGATAATTAGACGTAATAATGATATATAACGGTCCATTTGATGTCAATTAGTCAACCTTCTTTTGGGTCAATCAACTAATTACACCTAAAATTTATTGACCATTACCTATATATTACTACCATATGTTTACATATAATAAGTGATTGTTGTCTTTCCTTTGGGACAGTCCAAGAATTAAATATTATATGTATATCTTCCGTATACAAGTCTTGAAAAATAATTAACGCCAATATGAGAGCTTACTTTGGTAAGATAGTATTTTTGTTAATTATTTCAAAAAATATATTTTTATCTGAAGCCTTCATAATTATTTAACATTATCTGAATAAATATCTCAAATATGTTGGGTTAACCTAAATATCAATTCATGAGTTCATGCAATCAATATTGAATAAACAACAACCAACATAATCAATTCATAAGTGAGATAGTATGACCCAAGGCATGATGATCTCTTTCGTAAGAATCCTCTTCATAAAATCATCATCATGTCCTTAATATAAATCTCTCATTCTTACCAAATTACTATCCTAATAATAAATAAAAATTACACAAGTCCTAAGGATGATACATATTTATGTGACATGCAAGCCACCAAAATAAAATTAATTAATGGGCACCTTAGACCGCTTACACTCATCAATCATTCATGCATTACAAGTTTCACATAAGGTAACAAAGTCATACTATCTCATAATTCTTCTGCAAAAAAAGAGTTAGGCATGCAAATACAAAATGGGCTTCCTAACTGCGGCGGTCCCGCTTACATAACCGTCAATTTACATAACCGACAATAATTGATCTTGACATGATTTAAAAATAACCACAGCGGAATATAGTCAGAAATTTGCACTTTCTTAACAGAATCATGAAATTCGACGAGTTAATCATATATAATTCGGATTACTTTGTTGGCCAATCAGTTTCTAAAATATTTTAATTTTCTAGATTCTGATAAATTGATAAACTTGATTTTCGAAACTGATTGCTAATCTTAATTTTAATTCTAACAAATAGATTTAGATATTCCCGAATTATTCATAAACTATTTATTTAAAACAACAGAACCAATTAAAAAGTACGAATTTCTGAGAAATTTCCGAATCAGTCATCAGATTAACAGTTCTACTAGAGTAGGCTCTGATACTAATTGTTAGGATTTCTTTATGGCCGTGATTCTCTAGTAAACCCCTAATCATAAATTAGGTTACCTTGATCCATGCTGTCGATCTTTCAGAGAGACACAACCCTGTTGATCACTAGACTCCTTTAGCCTTCCAGCGATCTTTCTCTAATTCGATGGAGCGATTGAGATGACCGACGCAGATAATTTCTTCTCTTCTAGATCTCTATTTAGAGAGAGATAAATCTCTGTTGGGAAATGAAAGGGTGGCAGAAAATAGAGAAAATGGGAATCATTTCGAAAAACTAACAATATCCTGTATATAATGGGCCATCATATAATTGAGAGTGGTTATATCTTAGCGGGTCCATATCAAATCCAAAACTCTCTTAACGGGTTCACTGCTTAATCAGAAAATTACATATAATTGTGTTCTTCAGGGACCAATAGCATAATTATATTATTATCACACTTTATATAATTCAGACCATCACTAAATTATAAAGTCATTAATACGCATTGTACACATTAAATTGTCCACTTCTCATAACATATAATAAACCCGATATATAATTTGATCACTTCATTATGGGTATAATTTGACAGTCCATTATATAATTTGATCACTTCATTATGGGTATAATTTGACAGTCCATTATATAATATATATTTATTACATATAAGCCCATATATATTATAATTAATAATAATTAATTCCAACAAGTGGAGCTAAGATTTTTGCTTTGGGGGGCGAGATTGGAGAGACTAGATATTTGTTAGAGAGAAAGAAATATTAAGGGGAGGACCAAACACACAAATTTCTATATTTTTTATAAAATTATACATATTTTTTGAATATTTTTGAAAAATTGAGGCTCCCTCCGCAGCTCCTGAATCTGTCACTGTTTGTCCATGAATAGCGGAGTGGTATGGATTCATGATACTTCTGAATTTTGAGATGGTTTCTGATCAGATGATGTTTTTTTTCCATGAGATACTGAACCATTGGCCTCACAGGTTTTTACATGTCTCTGTTAAGTGACTTATTGGTTGATCTACTGGCCTCGCAGGTCTCTATTAAGTGACCATTGGCCTCGCTAATCTCTGTTAAGTGACTTATTGGTCATTGTTGGTACGTTTGACTCCTAATTGGTTTGGTGTTGTGCACATGACATCTTGTACTTGTATTGCCTTAAAGTTATGATCATCCGTACCCAGCTAATAGAATAATTTATCTTAAATTCCTTTTTTTTTTCTCTTGGCGCGCAGTCTGTAGGCCTCGTTTCAATGGGACTTAGCAGTGTAAGCTCTAGTAGTGCTTAGCTACATCCAAAATATAGTACAATGCCCGGTAAGAGAAGGAGAAGGAGATCCCAACTCTCCACTATAACACGGGCCTGATGGTCGTGCATGGTCTGACATCATTCCATTCATCTATCAAAAATCGAAAGCAAAAAAAAAACAAAATCAACTTAGCAATTCAGGAGCAAAATTTGGATTGTTTGCGTTGCGTGTACTAAGGATATGCAAAGGAATTCCCATATGCTCCTGCAATACATTTATACACTTGTATAACATAACGTGTTATCGGTTGAATTGCACGAATTTCAGAGACATCCAACAACCAATGATATTGCACTGCGCAGCGACCAACAAGGATAGGAATTCCTGTTCTGAAATTCAATTATAGAATCTCTTCCTTTCTGAGATTACGACACCAGCGCATAAATTATAGGGGAAATTGTCAAAATGTCACCATAAATTTTTTAATTTGTCAAAATATCATTCTAAAACTAATTCTTGCTTTAATGCCACCACAAACTCAATTTAATTGTCTAAATATCACCCATATTATATAAATTATTCAAAATTAACTTATTTTTTAGTAAAGACTAAAATACCCTCCAAATTTTACCTTCCAGGCTCCCACTTTCCCTCCAGCTCCCAAATCAGATTACCAGCATATTACCTATAAGTATCGGGCTTTTACCGAAGCTACATGACATTCGCGTGTTTGGTAATAGCCTTACCGGGGTATTACCTAAAAATTTAGAAAACTACTCTAGACTTTAGAATCTCAAAGTAGATGACAACA
This sequence comes from Schoenoplectus triqueter, assembly GCA_964058805.1. Lineage (NCBI taxonomy): Eukaryota > Viridiplantae > Streptophyta > Magnoliopsida > Poales > Cyperaceae > Schoenoplectus > Schoenoplectus triqueter. The sequence goes on from CAXKVV010000678.1 coordinate 18,647, forward strand.
AACTAACAAGTCAAATATCACCTCATCTCTGCTCAGGGAACAATCCATTGTCTATTGTCATGTTTAATAATGATTTTAGTGATCAAATACCACCATCCCTTGCAAACCGCAATACACTAAACAATATCCAATTGTACAAAAAATGTTTTTCTGGTGAATTCCCATAAAAAAATTTGTCAATAGCTAATCTTAATGAGATATTGATCCATGACAACGAGTTCAGTGGTACACTCCCTAAAAAGCTAGCGTGAAACCTTACTCGGCTTGAAATATATAACAATCATTTCACAGGTGAAATTCCTTCATTTGCTGACCGACTTTAAGTTTTGAAGGCATCAAACAATTCCTTTAATGGAGAGCTCCCGAGTAACTTGACCGGATTATCAAATTTGCAAGAACCATCACTCAATTCAAACCAAATTAATGGATCACTGCACAATATTCAGGTTTTTAAATCTCTTACCATTTTTAATCTTAGTAACAATAAGTTGACAGGCTCAATACCCGATTCAATTGGGTAACTACCTGTGCTGACAACTCTTGATTTATCCAGTAATAAATTTGCAGGTTCAACTTCAGTTAAAATAAACAACTTAAAACTCAACTTAATCTTTCAGGGCCCGTTTGGTAACACATATTTCTTCTAGAATTAGCTGGAAGATGAATTATTCCAGAAGAAACTTTCCAAACGCCTCTGAAAAAAGATGGAACTACTATGAAAAAAGGCGGAATATTTTCTTCCACTGAATCGATGGAAGAGCGTCTATTCCAGAAGAAAGTGCGAATGCTCTCTTTATTCATGACGAAAATGACCCATTTCTTCTCGTTCACGTTTATTTTATTATTTCTCTCCTCATTGTCATTTGCTTGATCCCATTATTTTCGAGAGAAAAGAGGGAATGGGAAAAATCACAACACCAATTTGTACAACGATTTCTCAACTTCAGCGTTTTCAGTTTTCACATCTTATCCTCTTTTAGGATTAAGCACGCTCTTCTCTGTCGATTAAGCACCATTTTGACCCTCGCTGAAATTTCTTCGTTGATCTTCTGAAGCTATTTGAGGTGAGCGAGCTCTCAAATTCAGTTGACCTACATGGCTGAGGTTGAATCAAGGTACAACAGTGAGTTCCTCTTACGAATCTTTGTATCAGCACACACTCTGAAGCCTCTATCACATTTCTCCTTACTGTGCATTTTACCTCATTCAATTCCTCTCCATTGAATCGCCTCTCTCCATTTCAGCAATTCCTTCCTCTCGTACATGACTTGATGTAACTATAAATTTCATCACTATTTCTCTATAAGCTTTTTCATTTTACTCATGGGCATTAAGAAAGACAATCATCACAATCTTATTTATGTATTAGCGCGAATTCGTCCCTCTCTAACGAGTTTATTTCGCATACTTAAAGGAGTCATCAACACTTGTTGTGAAATTTTAATTCACTAGTTTGGAGTACTATTTAGGGGGATCAGATGTATTGAATTGGATTCAAAAGTTTGGAGTATTATTGGTTGTTAAAGAAGAATTTCCTAACTGTAGTTTGGAGTACTTCAATTCAGCTTGTTGTATTAAATTGGATTCGAAACTTACCAAACTAATTGTTTCTAAACGACAATTAGTATTTACATCAATAAACGATAACTGATATTTACATCAAGAATTTTCATCAAGTTTGTTGTCGCTGTATTTATATGTTCAACTTTATTTATACAGAAAGGTCATTTTAGTCACCGAGATCCTTTCAGTATTATAAAAATATTTCTTTTCATGATGATTTTCTTCTTCTTTCTAAAAGATGCTACCAAACTTCATCTGAAAATATTGGAATTAAGTGAAAGAAGCTTTCTTCCAGAATAGTGTTCTTCTGCTCAATTCCGGAAGAAAAGCAATCTACCAAACAGACCCTCAGCAAACCATTTGTTAGGTATGCTACCACATTCTCTCGAGAGTCAAGCATAGAGCCAAAGTTTTCTATCCAATCCTGGTTTGTGCTCAGACTCTAATTTCCCCTCCAAATTGAATTTACCCATGTGCCATGTGACCATGAGCAACTCAAATAAACTCTCGCGAGAACTCATAGTTATATTTGCATCATTTGGACTTGCGGTACTAATTGGTATTGGGGTGGTTCAAATTTTGCTATTTCGAGCACAGAGAAAGAAAAACACCACTGATTATGATGGAACTACATGAAAGTTGACTTCCTTTCACAAGTTTAATTTTAGAGATCAGTACCACATAATTCAAGGCCTTAAAGAGGAGAAATGTCATTGGTAGCGGTGGTTCTCACTGGTAATCAGTAGGCAAATAGATTTGAGAGTTGGAGTTTTGAGTTTTGAAAATGAAATGAGGAAAACAAAGAGGCGAGGAGAATGAAAGAGACGAGGGTTTTCACTGGTAATCTGCCGGTAAACAGATTTGAGAGCTGGAGGGAAAGTGAAAGACTGGAAGTAATATTTGGAAGGTATTTTGGTCTTTATTAAAAAATAAATTAATTTTGAATAATTTATATAGTATGGATGGTATTTAGACAATTTTATTGAGTTTGTGGTGGCATTAAAATGATAATTAGTTTTAAAGTGGTGTTTTAACAAATTAGAATATTTGTGGTGGCATTTTGATAATTTCCTTGAATTATATGTTGTTGAGGGATTGTACTACGAAAATTATAGAGAAAAGAGACGCAGCCGTGCGAGCACAACGCCTCCAAGTCTTAAATCACAAAAGAATAAAAAAAGAGATAAAAACGCTTCCACGTCTTCCTATAATATCCTCTCCAGTATGTAAGTTGGATATGGTCATAAATATCAATCATCGTCATGGGTTGTCTGATATTGAATGCAACGAACTAAGAGTATTCCATCGACATTTTTGAACTGGAGAGGAACGGGACCGCCGCTCTTCACTTACCTTGCTTCCTTCTAATAGACGACCCGAAAGGCCGAAACAACACAGAAACAAAAGAGCTAATGTTGTAGGAGAACCAAAAGCACCAAACAAAAACCTCTCGTCCCCCCTTCCCCTCCTCCATCCACCCCCATTTCACATTTCCTCTCCGTTTCCATTTCCTCTCAGTTCCGTTTCGTTTCCATGGAGAATCCGGGGTCGCCGTACGCCTCCTCGCCTGAAAACGCCGCTCGCCGATCCGAGCAACCTAGATCGCCTGAAGAAGGTATTATAGCGCGTCATTCCTCCCCGTTCTTTCTCTTTTGTTGTTTTTTTTTGTGTATCTACAGATTGACTAGGTTTGTAGTTTGGAGATGAGATCTGCTATTAGTTTCTCCCCTTTGACGTGTTTTTAGAAATGAAACATGCCTATTGGTGGACGCAATGTAAGGAGAATAATTTTGATAACCTTTAATGCAACCCTAGATTTTTAAAAATATTTTCTATAGCAATAAAGAGTTAAAAAAGGAATATGAAAATATGAGATTAAGAGAGAACACAATTGCCTGTATAGCTTAGCAAGGAAGAGGTTTTAACTAGAAAAATTAGAGAGATTCTTTTTACTAGTTGCTATTTTTTTTTCTAATATTATTGTCATCATCATTACTATCAGTATCATTATCACTATTACTATTATTGATTTTTAATATTTGAGATCTCTGATCTCTATGATTTTGGATTGGGTTTCATTTCTAGCCTACCCCAATTTGTTTGGGATTAAAGGCTTTGTTGTTGTTGTTGTTGTTGTTTTTAGCAAATTTTCCTGGATTCTACTTGCTTTGTTAAATTCTAATAGCTGTGATCTCAATCTGGACCATGGCGCAAATAAATAATTAGCAGTTGAAAAATATCACCTGGCAAATTCTCGAAGTCTGCTCAGTTAGGGTTTAAGATTTTGAGACTAAAGGAGTTGTGAATTATGGTCTGATTATGGGAGGGGATGTGGAGCCTGTATTATGTGAAAGATGCCTTTTATTAATATTGTTTCATAATGGTGAAAAGTTGATAACTGTAATTTATAAGCGATAATTGAAATTTTCATTTCTAAAAGCTGAAATTTGGTACCACATACTTTATAATGTAAGAGCAAGTTTCCACTGTAACCCCTTACAGAGGACAAAGAAAAGCCAACTCAGGTGAGGTTCCTGGTGTCGAACACAGCAGCTGGGTGTGTAATTGGGAAAGGCGGGGCCACAATTAATGAATTCCAGTCGGAATCTGGGGCTCGCATACAGTTATCCCGCAGTCATGAGTTCTTTCCTGGCACCTCTGACAGGATCATTCTCATCTCTGGCTTCTATGATGACATCATGAAAGCTATAGAGCTTATTCTCAGGAAGTTACTTGATGAGGTAGTTTACATATTTGGCTACCAGTATATTCATTACAGTTGAGGCCTGATTTCATACGACTTAGTCAGTTGCAGGGGAGAATGGTTCAAAGAACATGTATCAGCATATTATGATTATGTCACTAACTTTTATTGCGATAATCTTTCAATCTGTACCTTGTGAATCTGTGGAATTTTTAATTTATGTATACCAGAGTAAATTTTTAACTTAAAGCAAGCTAGAGTAATTATTGTCCATTAGTGAACCATTTCTTTATTTGTGTATGCTAGAGTACACTAGCAAGATTGTTGGGCTTAAAGCAATATAATACTTCTAGTGAATTTAAAGCAATAGTTCACCTTGCATATACTGATTGAAATATGTGTTCTCTGTTCTTTTGCATAAGGAAAAAAGTACCTTATTATCTACCTTTTATTTTGGATGTTGTCTATTTTGATCTTTGAGATCTCTGATCTTTGTGACTTTGGATTGGGTTTCATTTCTAGCCTACCCCAATTTATTTGGGATTAAAGGTTTTATTGTTGTTGTTTAGGCAGCCGAAGAGACTACTGATACAGAGGCTAGGACAAAGGTCAAACTAGTGGTCCCAAATAGTTCATGCGGAGGCATTATTGGAAAGGGAGGTTCTACTATAAAGTAAGTTTTGTAACGCCTTTATCTGAACAACATAGTATGCTGTCATTTGTTGGTTTTGAATCCAATGATATTTTTAGTTATTCTATCATTCAAATTTGGGTTCTTATGTAACTTCCATAATATTCGGTTATGTCCGTTTGGCAAGATAAAGTGGGCCTGCGAGCTATCCAAATTTTATGCTGCTTTGGTTTTGATTCTTCTATTGAACTGGCTTAGTTTCAACGGTGATGATCAATTATTTTCTTCTAATTTCATTGTGGGTTGCACCCCAGAGGCGTGGACTTCTTATGGGACTATTATTTACTAGCTGAATTGATATTTGGTGTCTATTCTCGAGTAAACACAAAATACTATTTTAAGGAAAACAGATCAACATGTATCAGGTGATCGAAGTCATATAGTATTTTGGAAAGCAGCCCTGCGGGTTCAATAAATGAGTTTAACCTCTCTCTCCCTCCCTCCCTTTCTCTCTGATGCAGAGCGTTCATAGAAGATTCAAATGCAGGGATTAAGATATCACCTCAGGATAACAATTATGCAGGCCTACATGACAGGCTAGTTACCATAATAGGACCCTTTGATAGACAGATGCATGCTGTAGAGCTTATTCTGAACAAGTTAATGGATGATGTGCATTACCCCCATAACCTGACCACCCCATTTCCTTATCCAGGTACATCTTTTCTTTACTGTCACCTGCAGTGTTGAGTTCTTTTGCTTAGTGATTAAGGTGTTTATTTTGCTTTCACTACTATTTTTTCTGGACCTATTTTTATAATATGTGGGAATCCTTGGCAGGTTATGGGCCACCTGTGGGATACGTGGTTCCTTCTTCACCGTATAATTCCATGAACTATGGAAATAGTGGGCATGGAGGAAGGTATCCTGCTAACAAGGTCAGAAAAATGTTATTGCTCTCTTCATGCTCCTTTTATCATTTTCTTTTATATTGTATTGTAGCAGTTATTCAATTCTCTTGCTGGAGACCGAAAACCATTTGACCTTGAAATTCATAGCACTTATTTGCTTTACGTTATAAGTTATAACTACTGACTGTTAGCTTTTTCATAGTCTCTGTAACTATCATTTAATCTTCTTGTTATATGCTTATGATATAAATGATCTGACATGCTGTCTTTATACTATTTTGTTTGAAAGATACCTGAGAATACTTCACTAAGGTTTAAGCATTATTGTTGTTTATGCTAATTGAAGTGCAAAATTTAATCTTTAGGGAAATACAACAAGGTCTCCAGTTTCTTCGAACCAGGAAGGGAGTGATTCAAAGACAATTGGTGTAGCTGATGAGCATATTGGCGCTGTTGTGGGTCGTGGTGGCAGGACCATTACAGAAATCAGCCAGGTAGTTCCATTGTTGTGAGTGTATGATAGTTACTATCATTATTCTTGAAAACAAAATAAATTAAATTTTTCTCAGAAAGACTAAGGAATCGAGTGATACTTATTACGAACAACTTCAGTGTGTCCATTTACAAGTACACAAATTTCCATTCATACCTAATTCCTGCAATTAAAAGGAAATATCTCAGCCTTTTACACTTGTTTTTTTCATCTAGAAATTAATCACGAGGAATGTGAGGTATTTTCAGTTAGGCTACCAGCCTGCATTGTTTTCGTGTACTAGCATTCTACTATAGCAGAATGATCCAAATTGATTACAGACCATGTCCATAAAGGAAAATTCCAATTCTCTTATTACTGAATTATTTGTCTTTATTTGCCTAATTACTGACCATGTCTTGACAATACTTGATTTTCAACCGAATAGTTTTTTTTTTCCGGCCAAAAATTTTGAAGGATGATTTTGAAACCATTAGCTGGAGAGAACTCTGAATTAGAGAACAATACTAGAAAATAGAGATTGCAGTTTAAACCCTAAAGTTATAATCTGAATTTCAGTTTTTTAACATTCAGATTTCCCTATTACAATTTCCATTTCTGAAGCTGTTAATGTTAGGACAATTAAAAGGGATGAATTCCAAGATATTTTTATGTTCCTTCTGTACAAATTTTTGTGTGAAAATTGCATTATTTTGGAAGTTTTTTCCCTCATGCTAGTTTCTGGAGAACGCCAATGTTGTTTTGGTTAATGACATTCAAATTTACACAATTTCCCAGCCAAACCTCTTAATAATCACTATGTTGAGCAGTTCAAATTTCCCCCAAACTTGTCAATTATTCTTTTTCCATTTGCTTAGTGATACAACTCCATTTGATAGTTAATAAACTCTGCATTTTGACAACATTTATGGAATATAAGTTAAATAAATTTCGTCGAGTAATGACTCTATATCATGTCTGTTTTTACCTTTTAGTAACATCACTATTTCTTCCTTTTTGAGAGTGAGAGATGGAGAGCCTTATACCTGAAACATTGTTCTGTGAACCAGTAACATATTATGAAATACTGTGTACCTATTTGGGGTTAAGCCCATAGAAGTTAGTATCTTACGATTCACGATACGAATCTTACGATTCGATATGATACAAATGGATAAGGATACGAATCTATACTTTGTTTCTCTAGAGAGAAGAATCTTAAAAATTGTGTATGTATATTTTTGTATCTCGATACGATACGTATGCCAACGATACAATAATTTTAAGATACTTATATTTTTTCGACTTTACCTCTTCTATTCGACTTCACACATCCTATTAGACGATCAAAAAACCATAGCATGAGAAAAAAAAAGGCAAAAAGAGACAAAAAAAAAGACAAAACGAAAAATATACTAACGATTGAGAGAGAAGAGTCAAAAACTCCAAGCACGAGACAGTGCAAGTGTGTAACTCTTATTTATTTCATTTATTTTATTCTCTCATACATTGACGGATATATTAAGGCCCAAGGGGGTCACTTGACCCCTTAGATTTTAAAAAATAATGCTTTCGGTTAAGTTATTACCCAATTAGTTAATGAGTTTGGACTCTTTATTGCAATCCGACTACTGACCCTCTTTAACTTAAGTCTTGCATCTGCCTCTACTCCCATGTCTTTGTCTCACAAACACGAGTAGTGTTTCTATGAAGCATCCAAAACTATAGGCAATTATATTAATTTTTGAAGACTTAAATAACATAGTCAGGCCATTAGATTATATTAATTGATTTTATTTATTTTATTCTCCTTAGATACTTTTTTCACATATGCTTACTAGATTATATTAATTGATTTTATTTATTTTATTCTCCTTAGATACTTCTTCCACATATGCTTACTAGATTATATTAATTGATTTTATTTATTTTATTCTCCTTAGATACTTCTTCCACATATGCTTACTAGATTATATTAATTGATTTTATTTATTTTATTCTCCTTAGATACTTCTTCCACATATGCTTATTGTAATTTATTTTGTAGTGATTTTATTAGCTGAAATAAAATCATTTTGTTTATTCTCCTTAGATATTAATTAATATTATCATTAAATTACCACATGAACTATAATAAAATTCTGTGCTCGTATATATGTACATATATATATAGCTCACATAATATAAATTATGCTAGTATACTATATAAATGTGATAAAATGCTAAATAATAATGTTTTCAAGTGAAAAAAATCACTACATATTAAATTTAGTTAATATTGATTCATTTTAAGACAAGTTTAGCGTATCTTAACGATACGATACACGATACACCGATACGATACAAAATGCTACAATTCACGATACAAAATGCGATTCAACTTCTATGGTTAAGCCCACAAACCAACTTATTATAGTTTCTGATGCTCAATATGTATGCCATTCTAAATGTGTGACAAATCAGTGTTGTTTTTCTTCTATAGATCTTTTCAGGGCATATTTTGACATTTCCATCGGTTCTTTGTTATTGCAGGTTAGCGGTGCTAGAATTAAGATATCTGATCGAGGTGATTTCATTGGTGGTACCTCTGACAGGTACTTTGTTTCTGTCTTATCATACTAAAGTAGTGTTCTAGAGACAGTGGGCTAAGGTGTAGTGTCACAGTTATAGGAACTGTACTATCATGATAAGAATGGAGTAATGGCTCAAAAAGGCCCTTACTTTCTTAGCAAATTGACTGTCCTAATAATTGACCACACCTCTTTGCAAATTTCACTTATTGAACTTTTGGATGAGCAATGACAAGTACCCTTGAATAATATTATGTGGTTCTTTAGATCTTTCTTTTTTAATTTGAGGGGAAAAACAAAATATAATTATATTTTAAAATATAATACCTGAGTAATGGTGTATGCACAATAGATTTCCAATTTTCAATTCGTATGCACAATTGTTCTTATAGATATGTTCTTTTTGAAAGTATCTTATTGAAGATATCTTCAATAGGAGCAACTATATCAGGGCTATGTATTTTCTTGCCCTCAAGTCATATAGGCTAGGCGGTAATTGTCACAAGTTGGATGTTCAGGGGATCTGATTGTCAAATTTGAACTTTTAAACGGTTATTTGTCACAAGTCAAATGTTGGCCACTGGGAGCAGCATGTCCCTTAAGAAACCATTCTTGAGGGTCTACCTCATATTTTGAGCCATATTTCTGATGCAGGAAAGTAACAATCACTGGTACAACAGAAGCGATTCGTACCGCTGAGGCAATGATTGTGCAAAGGGTTCAGGCAAACTCTGAACGCGACAACTAGGCGCTATGTTTTGTCCAATTTCCAAATTTTTGGCCGAATTAAACAGCGATGCTGTATTAACATCTGGTAGGTCCAGGAATTGTTTTCCTTTGTTTGTGCTTTTTTGGCTATGGGTCGGAGAAAGTAAATGCTCAAATAGGAATGTTGTTTGTTGTTTGTTGATGTCACGTTAGTTTTGTATTTTTGGAGCTTGTTGCTGTTGTTTTAGATTAGTTAAAATGATTTTATCTGGATGTTAGAGTAGAATCATATTTTGATTTTTTTTTGTTGATTATTTTTTTTCTACTTTATTATTTTATTCGTTTTACCCTGCAGCTTAAGTACTGTTCTGCTCGATATATTTTGCATGAAAAATTATCATGTCATATGTGGCTATGAAAAATGCAAGAGGGGTCAAGTCGCTTGCTGCCTGGTCCTTTTGTTCAAAGTTTTTTTTTAAAAAAAAAAAAAACAGGTTCCTATAACTCACCATATGTTTTTTTTTCGTCGCTATGTAGAGGTGAGATTCAGTATCGGTTTTAAGTTCTGAGTTTTTTTATTTTGGTTATAAAGGTTATTTTGGAAGTATATTGCCTGGCCAACTCGTTTCATGAACTTCAATTTCGGGGGAAAGATAGGGGAAGCAAAGATATGTGTACAAAGCATTTCCTTCCAAGTTGCTCAAACCAGAGACCAGCCCCTTCCCCGTAGTTGATCATGTCACTATTCTTTCCATCTCTTTTATCCCGATTTGGAAAGGTGGCTTCCCTACTCTATTTATTTTTTATTAAAGAAACTTTTCAAATCCGTAAACAACTAATTTTATTTTCAAAACAGTTACAATTTTATAAGATACATAATTTCATAAATCATCTAACAAAAACTATTCGTAGCAAAAATCAAAAGCAAATATAAATATCATTTAATTGCTTCGATATTGTAGCTCTAGATAATTCTTAGGGAATTTTTTTATTTGCCACTCCAAAAAATCAAATTTAGGAATTTACCATTCTAAAACCTAAAATTAATTATTTGTCACTCTTATATAGTTAAATTGCCACTCTTATATAGTTAAAATATTTATCTGATTAATTTTTTTTAAATATAATGTATAATAAATATATTTTGGTATTTTCATAATTGCCCTTCTGTAACCAAATATGTTCATTTGACAGTTCATATTCTTCTCAGTCACAACTAAGTTTCGCCATTCTCATTCGCTAAAGATCGTTGATCCTTCGCCCTGCGCCATTCTCCCTTTGCCAAGGATCTCCACCATGCATTGCCACCGCCCACAAGGAGAGACTAGCACGAGCTCATCTGCAACCCCCATGACTTTGGTGAATTCCAGCGCCAATCTTTTCTCTTTCGTTCTTCCATTGCCGATAGTGTCGTATCCCGACTGTGGCAACAAATTAATTAAGCTTTTGAGATATAGTGATTTGAATCCACAAAGATGATTTTATAAGTGCCAAAAAAAACAAAAACAAAATAGTATGTAATTTTTCTTAATTGGATCGATTTCTAGGTCAAATAGTACCAAATTGGTACCGATGTTATATTGAATTGATTAGAAATAATAGCTAGCATGACTTGGTTAGAAGTGGTAGCTGTTGGTCATGCCAGGCCATGCCAAAACTAGAACTACGACAATAGTGAGTTATTTTGTATATGGGAAAATAAATCAGAGACTAGCACAAATGCACTGTGGCGTGTAGAAAAGTACATCCGGTTCCGGTCCATTTCATACCAGACATATTTGTTCTTTCATGAACTTTGTTTTCTCACAATCAAGCAAGTAAATTTCCCTTTTACCATTTTTAATTATATTATTCTTTCAAAACAAGATGCGTCTGTAGATATCTTTATAGCGGCTGCTGAATACTATGTTTGGTTAGCGATATGACAAAGTACAACTATGAGTTAATTTCAAATGAGTAAATAAAAAAAGTTACCAAGGCAGAGCACAAACTAAATTTGACAAGAGCAGCGGAATGACAAGGGTTAATTCCACAGTCTTCACAATGGATTGAGTAGTTGATGGACAGATGGCAGACGTCTGGGTCTGAGCTGGTGGATGAGGTGGAGGAGATGGGAGGCAGAAGAGCAACAACGTATAAGAATTCCAATTCAGGCAAGGGCATTTTAGTCAGAACAGGAATTTATTGTATTTTCAGAAAAAAAATAATCAGATAAATATTTTTTAACTGTATAATAGTGACAGTTTACTAAATTAAATGAGCTTAGCGTGGTAAATAATTAATTTTAAGTTTTAGGGTGACAATTCCTAAATTTAAAGTTTTGAAGTGGCAAATAAAAAAATTTCCCTAATTCTTATGTGTTGCTCTCTTGAATGATTTTGCTATGACAAATTATTTTCACAGCAACTCGCGGAACATCTCATTGTTTAGAAGGAGAAATTTTCAACTTATAAAAGAGAAAAATGAAGAAGGATCATAGATGATGATTGAATCTAATGATAAAAGAACAGACGAAAAGACGAGACTAAATGAAAACTCAAGAACAAAAAGCTATGAAAAAGATGAACAAATATAACAGGAACTTATGCTACGGACAACCTCCGCCGCTGAGGAAAAAAAAGAATAATTATTTAACAGCTAGATTTTTCCTCTGAGGCAGTTTTTTTTGGATAAATATTATAATCCATATGGTTTTGTCCCCACAATTTATCCCAAAACCGTTATTGTCTATTAATTTCATTTTTAGACTAGGTGGTGAGATATTTGAAATTATTTTCTAACATGAGACTGTCTCTTGGATGTGCCTTTTTCATTAATTTATATTTACTAATTTAAATCTCTATTATTCAAAAGAATATACTCCAAAAAAAGTGAGCAATTTTTGTCTCATGTTTCTCTTCTCTAGAAGCATTAGTTTCCTCGCCAATTTATCATTTTATTTGGTTTGCGCTTTCATCGGCTTGTGATTTCCTCTTAGATATATTCTTAATATCAATATGCATCTTCTTCACCGATTTGTGATTTCTTCTTAGACTTAAATCTCTGGTGGCTCCATTGGAAATTAAAAAATATTTTATTCAGTTCACAATCTTGATTAAATAACTATGTATTTTGCTATATTTTTATATTTTTGTTTGCTCTAGATTTCCTCAATTTTTGTCAATTTAAATAATAATTTTCTACTTTAAAATTATTTACATACTTCTTTTTAGAGGATTTAAGCCTTCTTTTGTATTTTTATTTGCATACTTTAGTTTTGAACTAAAAAGTAATTGTTGAATAATTCTTTTGTAAAGAAAGAACAAAAATCATCGTTAATTTTTTTCTTGATACTTGACTTGATTTTTTCTAAGATGGTCTTTTATTTTATTTTATTTATTTAATAAATTAATTATTATTTTTACTAGATAATACGTCCCTTGGATATCACGGTTGCTATATTACGTTAGGACGTGACATTTACAATGACATGTGTTTGTCATGTTTTTTCCCTTTATTTTCTTCATATGATCCTCTAAGTTTTCATATATTAATGTTTTTTTTATCGTTCTCATCTGAAATAGACAATTCAATTCAATTCAATATATTTACAATGGTTTTTCTTTCTTTTTTTCCTCATTTTAATTCATAATAGCATCAGAATTTATTCATTTTTTTTGTACTTGTTGTCTAATTTGAAAAAAATTCTTTTTTTGTCTTTATATTCCAGCATTGTTTATTTATAATTGTTTCAAAAGTATTTTCACTTTTGACATTTATAATATGATTTGTCCTATTTTCTTTTTAGTTTTCATTCATGGATTTCATTACAATATAGTCATTTTCTCAGCACCATTTTAGTTTTTTTATTTTATTAGTACATGATAATTATTATAATATATTTATTTAGTTAATGTAAATAACGTGTTTGTAAAATAGTTCATAACTATAAATAGCTCCCTACTTAAGTCTTTACAATAATTAATAATTAATAAGTATTTCAATGAATGTAAATAAGATTGTCAATTGCTATAAATAGATACTTAATTTGACTTTAGTATTCATGTTAAGTCTTACATTATATAAAAGTAATAATAAGTACTAATGATCAATAACTAGTATAATTGATATAAATAAGATAATCAATAAGTATAAACACTTCAATTTAGATGCAGAAAAAATGATTATCAATGACTTCTTCATTTAGTATTAATAGCATCGACATTTAATATAAATAGCGGTTAAAGCGCTATTTTGGTTCTTGATAGTCAACTCTTAGGGAGATGATTAATACTAATAATCAGTAACTAGTGTAATTGATATAAATAAGATAATCAATAATTATAAGCACTTCAATTTAGACTCAAGAAAAATTGGTTATCAGTGGCTCCTTCATTTAATATTAATAGCACCGATATTTAATGTAAATAACAGTTAAAGTGTTACTTTGACTCTCGATAGTCAATTTTAGAGAGATAATTAACACTAATGATTAGTAACTAAGGTAATTGATATAAATAAGATTATCAATCATTATAAGTAGTTCAATTAGATGCTGAAAAAACTGACTATTAATGGTTCATTCATTTAGTATGAACAGCGCTAATATTTAATATAAATAACAGTTAAAATACTAATTTGACTTTTAATGGTCAACTCTTGGAGATAAAACATGGGAACAAATATTTGAGGACTATTATGAGCCTTTTTTTTTACTCCATTCCTTTGCTTTCCTTTCTCTCTATTCCGATTTTGGTGCGAAGGTGCACAATACTATCATTCTGATGGGATTCGGAACCTTTTGGAATTTTAATTGAGTTGAGTTGGATTGGATTTAAATGAACAAAATAATCCCTTAACGATATTTATTTAACATGAATAAATTATATTCATCTAAATTTTTCTTTAACTTTTTTTTTACTGTGGATACCTCTCGATCTTACAAAAATAAACCTATTTCAGAGTCCATGCCAGAGACCTAGAGAAAAGAGAGTAACTAGAGACAATAAAGGGATCACAACATTAAATGCATTCTTCGTGCAAGCTGGGTATTGTAGCGATGCTTCCCAATTTACTTCTTATCATTGTTAAGAGAATAATCGATTATGGTAATCTCTACTATAAAAATTGTATGTGTTAAATTTATTCATTATATCAGCATTTTCGTAATGACCGAAATACTTATAATTGAACGGTGCAGATCAATATTTAAAAATTTTATGGTTCAGATTTTGATCAATGCCATTTTTTTTCTTCATTTCATTTTTTATTTTTTATCATGCATAAATGAGAGGTCTATAAACAAAATTTATCCATCCAATAAATTATTTTTAAGTTTATTTAAAAAAGAAATTATCTATTATACAACTTTATTTTAAAAAAAAAATATTATCTTTGTATATAGTATCTTTATCTATAGTATATCATAAAGAGTGTATAAACTGAATTTATATATTAATGTTATCATATGATATGTGACCGAAATACTCATATTTTAATTTATGATTGAGATTAATTGATTTTATAAAAGTGATAGTTTAGATTTCAATTAAACTTATTTTTCTTCTCTATTCCATGTACTATTTTTTACCATACATTTATAAGGATGTCTAAAAAATTATATATCAATAAGTTCTATTGTAAGAAAGAAAACTATGTATTTACAACCTTACTTAGAAATTTTTTATTATATTTTGTACATTATCTTTCATTAAATAATGGATAATTTTATTTAAA
>CAXKVV010000679.1:0-36689 GCA_964058805.1 Schoenoplectus triqueter
CGTGTAATTACTGGAGAGGATTATAGCCATAAGTCTATACAATTATACAAAATGCCTCAAGTTGGTGATAACGCTTTTAAACTAGATTAGATAACTTTCTTTCAGTTTTATAAGCTATCCACTTAATGAGCCGTCTTATTAATTAGTTTTTAAGCCGAGCTAGCTTTCATTACAGATTATTCTCTCGGATATTTCTGCTTATAAGTGGTTGTATCCAGCAAAGATCCATAAGAATTTATGCTTAAAGATCGCAATCAAACAGCGAAACTTCCTGCTGAATTCACGAGCAAAATTACAATAATGCACGAATGTAATGTGGTACATCATATTTAAAAGGGGTAATAATAATATATATGGCATGCCTAAATTTTGACTTTGAACAAGTTAGCATCCAAAGGTTTAAATTGGTAATCATATTATCGAACTATATAATTAATTTGGTAAAAATAACCTCGTAAATTGAATAATCAAATAATCAGGATATCCTCATCTGTTTATATTTTTATAATATCTATGATAATGTTTTTTTAGTTGTAAGAAGTAATTTCTTAAAATATAGCCGCTTAATAAAATACGCACAATATAAAGAATTGTTTGCAACTTCATATTCTTTTCTATTTGCATGCTGCCTTCATTTTTAGAAATGATACAATTTTGTAAATAATAGAAATTGATAAAAACTATTTTTTGTTACTTGAAAATATATTATGAAGCGTTAAATTTAATTTAAATTTCAAACTATTATAATTTATAAAAAAATAAAAATGATAAATATATGAAGGAAATTATGATTATTTCTTAACTAAAATTCAATGTTAATTAAATAGGAATGTAGATTTCGAGGGGTTATTGTATAGCGCAGCTCATATAGGAGGAGGGTCGTTAATTGTCAAAATAAAAAAGTCCGTTATTGACTTATTGGGACAGTTCATATAGAAGCATCAAGCATAAGGAGGGGGTTGTTGAAATTGTTACCTCGTTTTTTTATTTATTTATAATTCTTATTCCTCGATTGAGAATAAGGTGAATAGTGCGTTATGACAGTGATCGTGGGCGTTTGAATTTCAATCAGATGGCTCCTCTAAGTTCGCTGACGCTAGCTGATGATGCAGGTTTGGGTTATGTTTTACTTTAACAAGTCTTCAAACTTCCCATTTACCTATACAAGAAGCCGTGTCTTGCTGCTCTTTTGTAAAGCCCAAACTTAATGGATTCTGTTAAAGCTCTCTTAATTTAATCATGTGCTTTCTTCGTCATTTTTCTCATTTTCATATGGTTGGTATTAACGAAGATTGCACTACATACGCTGCGGCACTTCACCTAACAGAACTAAATTAGTATGTCTTTTGAAAATAGAAAAGAAAAGAAATAAAATACTGTCAGCCCTTAAAAAATGTGTAACTATGACGTCATTTATTTAATTTAATGATTTTCATAATATTTAATTTATTCGCATTTAGCTTGCGACAGTCATCATTATCGTCAACCGTGATAATTGTTTTACAAAAGAAGTGTAACATTTTGTTGTCAAATGAATACATCTGAATTTTATTATTTGAAATTGAATCTAGAATTTGTTAATTGTTTACATAAAATTTTGTACGTTTGTCTTTGGATTGTGACGGTGCATAGCACGTAGAATCTGAACTCGACCCATCTGATTACCATTTTCATGGTGGAACTAGGATTTTAATATAATAGATCAAGATATAAATTTGCATTATTAAAGTATTAAAATTTGATAAATTAGAAAGGGGTAATATACTATACGAAACAAAAATATATGACAAATATTAAACTTTCTTTATTAAAAAAATTAAAGAAATTGTATAGACCTTTTTTTGGAAATTTAATGTAGTCAGTTGACTCTATTAGAAACCCCTTAGCTCCTTCATCTCTGCATAAAAATAATACATTCAATTTTACATAAGTATATTAATATATATATATATATATAAAGATGATTTTAAAAATTATTTGACACTTTTAATAGAAAAGGTGATGTCCAATATGGATAGTCAATGATATCATCGAATGCTTGAAGAGAATATTAACACTTTGAAAGAAGGGAGAATGCCTTCACACATTCTCAAATTTTTTACTTATGATAAGTTGACCTTTAAAATTTTAATTTTGACAAACACTCCTAGAAACTCTCAAATTTGTGATAAACTGCCCCAGTAGTAAATTAACTATATAATAATTTATTTTTAGTTGTACAATGACAAAATAACCTTTTATGTCTATAACATTATAGATATAATATTTATATTTTATGTACTTTTAATTAAAAAAATAAAATATTTAAATAATTAGAGGAATCTAATTAAATATTAATAATATATATTTGCTACATCATTTTAGTCTATTTTTACATAAGTTATTTTTTTTATTATTATCATAAAATAATGACATAAGTTATTTAGATTAATAAAATATTTGTTGTATGTAAATATGAAAAATTTGAACATACCATGTGGTTAATAATTAGTTTTCATTAATTTAAAATTGATTTTAAAAATTAGAATATAAAAATAAAAAATATTATAAATTTTAATTTATTGAAATGCATATACAAAGTAGATTATATAAAATCAAAACAGAAAATGAGGCTAAGATATATTATGTATTTTGAATGTTATTTATTTAGATTTTATATTTTCATAAATAGTTATTTTATTTTTTTAGTTATAAGTATGTGAAACATAAATATTTAATTTATAAATATATAAGGTTATTTTTATCATTTTATAACTAAAAATCAATTATTATATGATTAATTAACTGATGGGTGACGGTATTTTATGGATTTGAGATTTCGAAAGAGTATTTGCCGATATTAGATGCTCGGGAACCGACTTGTCACAAGTGAAAAAAATTAAGGATGTTTAGAGACATTACCATTTAAAAGAATTGAATATTGAATTCAAAAAGAGGGCTTACAATAAAAAAAAAATTATTTAGCCATTAACCAATTATGATATGAAAAAATCTATATTAAGTTTTGACTTTTTATAGATTTAACAAATTGGATTATGATAATTAAAGTTAAATATGTTTTGAAGGTCGTAAGTTCATTATTCGAATAAAAGGACCTAAGTATCGCCAGTTGGAAATTGAAATGGAAGTCTCCCGTACACGCATCTTCGTTCTATTGGGATGCAGTTTATATTCTTTACACTGATTCTGAAAATTAAAATGACTTTAATGCCTTTAATTGTAAACTCTTTACTCAATTTATTTAACAATATGATGAAAATTGTTCGGGATCAAATTCAATTATTATAGTTATAAAGCATCACTATATTTTAATAGTTATGGTTATATGTAGAATTTTATAGCTTTTTCCATATATTACTTTTTTCCAGAAAATTGGAGAAAGTAGAAGGAAGAAAGAACATAACATCTCCAAACAGTTTTGTCCAAAACTAAGTATTACTTAAAAAGGGTTCTTGTCGATTTATGAGGTGATTAAACAAGTTCAATAGCCAAGGGAAGGACTGAGAACTCATTTTGTCAGATTAAATTAAGTTAACATAATAAACATTATCCCGAGTGAGTTTCTTGAAGGAAACAGAGGAATAAGAAAAAGAGAAAATGAAAACACAGCAAAAAGATATAAAAAAAAAGGAAAATTAAGTTCTAGTATCAAAAGTTCAAAACCATCTTCTTTCTAGATAGATGGCTGCAATTTTGTAAGCTTAAAAGTGCAGGACTACTACATCTATCCTTTAAGTCAAAATTATTGAAAAGACTCTTGATTATGACGACACCAAGATTAGCCTCAAAAATCTTACATGAGATTATTAACATCACCATACTATTCTCGTTTAATTCCCTCTTTTCTAACAGGTGTGCAAAGAGAAAGAGGGTTGGTAGTGATGAATTTTGCTGTGTGATCCCTGCGACTCGTGCTCTATCGACCACCGTAGATGCAGAAAATCATCCACTGAGCATGGCAACTTAAGCGGGCCGGATGAATTATACCCGTAAACCTCGTGAGCTGATTCAAGCAGTCTATTGAAGCGGGGGTGATATAGGTACGATATTGGTATGACAAACCGTTTGAAGCCACCTTCCTCTCCTTCAAGCCCGACCCGCACAGCGAGGGAGCCTTTCTTGATTTTTGATCTCCTTTCATCCTCCATGAGTGAATTAATTGAGTGCTGGATGTGGTATTGAGGGGGAGGGAATATATTAGGCAAAGGTTGGCCTTGGACTTGGATTTGGGATGCTTATGTTTATATATAGTGCAAAGAAAAGGAGGTGGTGAGAAAAGGAGCGATGGATCTTTAATTCGTGCGATTGTTACCACACATATGTGTACGTCCTTGATACGGAATGAGGCATCCCTGGTTTTCATTGTCCTTTTGCTTGGATTAAAAAAATATTATGTTCCACTAATTGGTTAACTTCATCTCATTTCCATGAAGTGTTCAATTTTTCTTTGCTTGTAGCATACAATTAGAGTAAAATAAAAGATCCACTGATGGACGAGAATATTGGAAATCAAAAAGCTTAAAAGCATCATATAAAACATTTGAAAGGGAAAGATGATGTGATAATAAATTGGAGTGTGTTAAGTAGCATATCTTTTTGCCAAATTAAAAAATATTTTCCAGTGATGCAATTTGTGATAATGAATAAATATGAGTGAGTTAAGTGCACCTTCTCGAAAAAAATAATAATAAATAAGTGTCATACTGTATTTTGTTATATGTCTTATTTTTGTTTTAGAGAAAAATAAGATTCTTAACTCTTAAATTTCATTTTGTATTCATAAATATTTAAATCCATAATCTCTTGAAGATCATCTTAATTAACTATCACTTAACCTATTAGACCATTTATCATTATACAATTTATCTTGATGGTTTAATTTTAGTTAAAAGGAAGCATATTATGTGAGATTAGGGGTGTCAATGGGTCGGGTCGGGGTCGGGTTGGGTCATATTATTTTATTATTTTTCTTGATCCGACTCAAACCTGACTCGATTAAATTCGGGTCAAAAAATCTTGACCTATACCCAATTCGACCCGATCAGGTCACGTGTCGACCCAACCCAATCTGTGCAAAATAATTAAATATTTATTAATTATTTTTATATAATTTTAAGTAATTAAATATTAATTAATTTATAATTAATCTTAATTAGTATATAATTAGTGTAAATTTAAGCTTTAATTAGTACTAACTCATAAAATTACTTCAAAAAACATAATTAATCAGGTCAGGTTCGGATTAAAAGAATCAAACTCATATCTAACCCATTTATTTTCAGGTCATGTCGGGTCGGCTCAGGTCGGGTTAACCCGTCGAGTCGGATCAATAATTGTCACCCATATGTGAGACGCAAAATACGTAACGCAATAAGCATATATTATGTGACAACTTCTTACGGTATTTCATTTTTAGAACTCTAAATTTATGAATGTAGTTCACCTCTAAATTTATGTTTGTAGTTCACCTCAAAAAATCCTTCATGCTTATGCTAGTGCTAAAAGTTAACATTGTTTCATGTGTTTCTCTTGACATTACTAAATCTTTCATGCTAACAATTGAGAAAAAAAAATCTTTTCTGACTATATACAGGCGTCTCTTACGTTGTTTTAAAATTATCGAACTTGCAAAAATAAAATTATTACCGGCAATATTGTCCGTTTCTGTGATATCGTTAACATTTCGGTGATATATCTCTTCATGTTTTCTTGGAGATGGTTAGCAGTGCCTCTGGGTTTAGCCTTCTTGGGTAGTTAGGTGGCGGATCCGGATCCACTGTCGCGCGTCACGGTGCGGCGCAGCACGTGGTCCGTTCGATCACTTTGAGATTCGTGCTAATATGTTAAGATTCGAGTTAGCACGAATCTTGAAGTGATCGAATGAACCACGTGCTGCACCGCACCGTGCCGCGCGACAGCAGATCTGGTTCCGTTAGGTGGCCGCTGGCCCAGAGAACAGAGATCTTGCGCCACCCCACTTTCCACCAAGAAGGTGCACAAAAGAAAGAATCCGCTAATTAAGTGGGGAATATATCGTTGCCCATAAGAGCCGGAGGTGAGTGAGACCAGTTTGGTCCACAACTATTGGGCCACTTTCGCTTTTGTGCCACGGTGATACATGTTCATCCAGTACATTTTTAGTTGGAAAAAATTAATAAAACTTGCCGTGTTGTAGACTGCGCTGACTCAGCGTCCATGCTTAGTTTTACTTACCTCCGTTAATTAATTTATCTATTTTTCTTTTGACAGAAGTGATATAATCAAGATCTTATCTCTTTGATAGAATAATAAATTAATTTTGAAAATGTGCACTGGATACAGGTGTGGATGTAGGATTTGGTCAGGGACAATTATCGAAACTTAATAGTTTATCGGGTTTGAATTTATTAACTAATCGGGTACTAAATAAAAATTTTAATAATTTAATATATATTATTATCTAACAAAAATATATCAAAATAATATTCTTTTACATATTAAAAATAATAATAAAATAAAATAATAAATAATTAAGTTGTTGACAGAAGTTTTTCACTATATAACTTCATATTTTGAAATTTTTATATAATTATTTCATTATGCCCTCATTTGCATGATATTAAATATTTTTTTCTCAATCAAAATAACACAAATAATCCAAGAAGAGATAAAAAAAAAAAGGACAGCTACCCTGGCTCCCTCTAGGTCTGCCCCTGATTGAATACCGCTGGACCTATATTTTAGTTATTTTTGTCAAACTTTGTTTTCTGATCGAGAATGTAAGCTGTATTTTAATTAACATTTTATGATTGAAATTTTTTTAATTTTATATATCAACAATATTTTTATAAAAAGCCAACTTTCTTATAAAATACATGGATTGACAAAAAGATAATCATAAATATTTTTTCCTTTGTACAACATATGACTTTAATATATCAACGATCGTAAGAGATTATTTAAAAAATGTTTTCTATTTAACACTTACTCAGTATGAAAGAGATAAATTTATTAGAATAGAAAACATCGCCAATAATTTTTGGTGTATATAAAAATTGATGTTACATTTTTTGGAACAAAATTTTTTGTTTACCACTTCGACAATATCAAATTATCATAATTTTCTTTTTGAATGCTATTTTTTCTGAAGTTAAGGAAAGCTTAACAAGAAGAAAACCTTTTTATCTATGTGATATAACCAATACTAAACCAAAAATGCCACATTTCTCTTGTGATAATTAGAGGTGGAAAAAACCTGATCCAATTTGCTCGACTCGTTCAGATCTGAATCCAATCCGACCTGATTTTTTTTAGAAAGTCAAACTAACCCGAACCTAACCCGACTCGGACTAGAACGATCTGAAATTCGAGATGACCCGAGATCAGACAACCTGAAACCCGACCTGAACCCGAACAGTCTAAAACCCAAGATGACCCGAGATCAGACAATTTGAAACACGATCCGAATGATCCGAAACCCGAGATAACCCGAGATTAGACAACTCAAAACACAATCCGACCCGACTCGTGCTATATATATAATTATTTTTTTTAAATTATACCATACAAATATTAAACTTCTCTTTATAAAATCAACTTGTATTTGACTGTTAGTTTATGTTGAGGGGGACCGGGTTAAACATGAGTTTCATAAACAATGATGGACAGTCAATTTATTTTGACACAAATTAATAAATATTTTTATCAAAATAACGCGTACAAATAATTGCACGTATAATTTTGGTCATTTAAATTAAGAAATTATCTACATGCGTATATATTCATAGTTTATACCGAAATAAAAAAGTTATATTTTGAATTAAAATAATAATATCTATTAATAAAAACTTGTATGCCGAAAATTAAAATTTCATAATGTCTATTAATCAGAATTATCATAAGTAATATGTCTTTAGTTTGTTAATAAAATGAATGAAGTATGTCGATCTGAAACTGATCTGATTAGACTCTAATTAATTAATCATATTTATTTTATTTAAAAAGTCAAATCAATAATCTAGACCTAACATTGGTGAAAATAAATTTCTGATTTTTTTTAAAGTCTGACGATCCCAAATCCAACCTGACCCGAAATTTGACCCGACTTGAAATAAAACATCACAAAAAAAGAATCAGACCCAACTCGAAACAAACCGAAATCCGAGACTATCTGATAATAGATGACCTAAAATTTAACCTGACCTGGACCCGAATGGTCCGAAATCTGAGTTGGCATGAGCTATTAAGAACTCAAAACCCGATCTGAAATAACCCGAAAAAATCTGATAATATTCGATTTGACACCTGACCCAACACAGATCGACCCGAATCTGATATATTTTTTTTTCAAACTTAACTAACCCAACCTGTTTGAATCCAAACTTGACCCAACCCGAATGATTACCACCTTTGTTGATAATCGAAGTGAACAACGAATAACACATTTTTCGCATTTGGTAAAGAAAGTTTGAAAGCCCAAAAATTCTATAAATATTTATTTTTTTGGACCATCAACAATATTTCAACATATCAGAAAAAAAAAAGACAATATTTCAACTTGTTTGCAAAAAAAAAATGTAAATAAACAAAATTTCTACATAGTTACCACTACTAGAATATAGAGCATCAGCTAGGGTGAAAAAAAGGTCATTGTCTTGTGTATCTCCAAGTAACTGTCAAGTGTCATGGGCTTACTCTTGCCTCAATGCCCATGAGACTGAGCTGCACGCTACAGAACAATTATAGCATGGAGCCGATGCCATTGGTCAGTGACGTGCATAACATTCTCTAATTCACTTGGGCTGACCCATGCACAATATTCAACTCTTGAGGACCATATTCTGTCCAATGGCGTAGGTGATAAATATTTACTGCTGTGCACCTACCCAAGCTATGTATTATGGATGCTATTTTCTTTTCCAGCTGGCCATTTATTTATCATGTTCATTTTTATGGATTACAAGGGTATTTTGGCATGAATATTTCCCATGCTTATATATTCTTAGTTGCTAGGGTATTTGTGTGATTGAATTCATTATATTGCTATATAAATAACAGCATATTCCATCCATTTAATTCTTTAGAATCATATTTCATATATTTTCCATTCAACACAAAATATATCAATTTGATTCATTCATACATAATGTTTTTCATTCAACACAAAATAATATCCATTCATTCATACATAATATTTTTCATACATTTCACTTGGACCCAAAAAAATAGTGAGTACACGAGCTATATAGCCACAAGTCAGTAATTAAACATTTACAAAAAAATGTGGCATCTTAGCCTCCAACAGCAGTGCATCATCTAATATTGTCTATGAGTTATAACAACTACAAAAGTTTCATACATTTAACTAGTGCAGTAAACAACTATAGATATGAAGTCATTAAAACACCATCCATGCTCATTGCTATTCAAAAAGTTAGAACAAAAAGCAGATATAACAGCTACTAACCTACTTCACCCTACTTCACCCCCTTGTTCTTACTGGATATTACTGTTTAACATATTTGGATCCAAGCCAGTACCTGAAAACCATTGAGCTAGACCTGGTTCAATACTTGATGGATTGCCTTGATCTCCAGTGCCTCGCATGCCAACTGGTGTACCCTGTGGTGGCAACGCGTGATCTGCCATTGATGCACCCTCTGGTGGTTGAGCGTGCGCTGGCCATTGAACCTGTTTCAAATATGTAAGTATGATTTGATTGATGATCCTATTTAGTTTATTTTTTAATTAGTAGAAGTTAGCACTGTCATATTAATTTACCATCATAAAACTTTAGACTTGTTACTTACATTGCAATACAAGTGTTTTAAAATTCAGCAAAGCTTTGAAAGAATGTGTCAGTATTACTTACATTGACTTGAGGCATTTGCACACCGATAACTGAGAACAATTGAGAGAATAAGAAGTTATTGCGATCGTTGCGCTCACTTTCAAGACGGTCCCTCCTTGCACATTCTTCTGCAAACTGGTTTTCTTTCTCTTGCATCATTGTTGTGACTTCTTGAGATGAAAACATATGTTGGCTCTGTTGTTGTGTCAGTCCAGAGGCAGAGAGTGTTGAAGTCATTCGAGTAGGCCTGACACGTGAGTCAGAGTTTGGTAGGAGGACATGGTCGAGCTTGCAACCAAAGCCAAACTTTCTGCCATGGCTGGGCCCACCGGTGGCCATTAGCCATAAGAGCTCATCCGGCTTACCAGCATGTTCAGGATCATGTTGCAGCTCCTTAACTCTCTCCTATAATTTATCATTACAGATTTTTATACATCAAGGCTGAAAATTAAAAATTGACTATTTTTTTAAAGACCTAGCTAGCTTGCATACAGTTTGAAAATGATATGAATAGTTTAGAACTTTAATTCCTAATGTCTCAAATCAGTTCATATATCTAACACAGAGAAAGTTCAATGATCAACTTCTAAAATATGATTATTACTCTGAACCTGCAAAAATTCAAGTTACTTACATAGATGCAGATACTTATATATATTTCTCTTGCCTTTGGGTCAGGAAAGTTCAGTGATCTAGTAATATCACTAGATTGCTCACTATCATCAACTTCCACATTGGTGTCATCTTCTATTGTCACGTCATTTCTCCTTCTTCCTTCCTCTAGTTCATCTTTGTCCTGAGTCCTTTCTGATGCCGCCCTCAGATTTTTCTTAGGTATATGCAGGTGAATGAATAGTTCTTCATATGTTGCGTCCCGCTTGAGTTTTTTACTCTGTAAATCAGACATAAGCAATTGAATACTATTAGAATTATAATTAACAACATAGATTCATAGGGTAGGGTTTGATGAATTACCAATCTAGCATGATGTTTATATGCACTAGCAGATCCTGCATAGTGAGTGACAATTCTACCAGAATGAGTACGGTTGTCCTTATTTTTTTTTGACAGGTCCTGCCACCCCTTAGTGGCCCATTCATCACACAATGCTACCCAATTGTTTGAATTTCTACACCATAAGGGTACCATCTTCTTCCATTTCTCAGTGTCATGACCAAAATCTTTGATGCAATTTTTCCTCGCATTACGGAGACCTGTCATATACCCTCTATTCGCTATTCGGTCCAACACTTCACGACCCTTGGCGTCAGTTAATTCTTCAGTCTCATCATCGAACTTACGCCATTTGTATCGCTCCTGAATTAAAATCAAAGCTAGCATTTAAACCTAAATCAAGTCAACATCATTGGCAGTTCTTTTCCAAAGAAAAACTGAAATTAACTATGTCCTAATGTTATAAAAGAATAATACTAGAAATTGCTTTGCAACCACATCTTTTGTAGTTCTTTCCCAACTGTTGTAACTTCGTAGTGGTGCCGGCATAGC
Organism: Schoenoplectus triqueter; assembly: GCA_964058805.1. Classification (NCBI taxonomy): domain Eukaryota; kingdom Viridiplantae; phylum Streptophyta; class Magnoliopsida; order Poales; family Cyperaceae; genus Schoenoplectus; species Schoenoplectus triqueter. The sequence goes on from CAXKVV010000679.1 coordinate 11,336, forward strand.
ACGAAGAGCTAACTTTGCGATTGTACCTACAATCAAATTACAATACGGCTCTGAGTCAAATTCAACAGCACCCACAGGCCAGACCTCTGGTTTGTTGGCCTCATCGATCGCCATTGCTCGGATCTTGTTTGGACCTCTAACAACATGCTTGGTTTGAACACCTTCTAGATGGAGTTGTTGAGAATCTGTTGTGACTTGTAGTTCCTTTGAGTATCGAGTTGCACGCGACCTCTTTGGTCCTTTGGGTGGTGCCATCTGTTTAATTATGCCAGTTAAAAGTTTGGATAAAGAAAGCTTGTTCAGCCTAAAAAAAATGAGAGATTAAAATTTTTAAAATTATAAAGAATTAGAACATTAGTTTAATTGTAATGCAACATATTAGCTAGTAAGAGAATTAAATGCTCTTTTTGATTAGCTACATTTCCTTTCTAAGCAATAAAAAGAGAAGTTGCATATTATCAGCATATATGCAGTCCAATACAAAGAGAAAGTGGGGTGAAATAGTTGTCTTTTGCTAGAAATTTTTCTAAGAGTTCCTGACTTGAGTAACCGGTAATTTTGAGTCAATAAACCCCTAACTAGTAATTTCAACTCATTGCTAGTAACTGATAAGTAATGAGAGAAACCCTAAACCCCTAACTGGTAACTTTAGGCCTAATTGAAGCCAAAGCCAACTCATTGTCAGCATATTGAAATTAGACCCTAAACTCATTTCAACATATTCTCTGATGGTTAAGAAACCCTTAAGAAACCCTAAACAACTGATAATTTTAAAAAAATCACGAAAGGAATCGAATAATGTACCGTTGAAAAGATCTAGAGTTGCGCACTGGTGACGATCGAGATCTAGTGTTGCGCCCTGAGTGGTGACGATCGAGACCTAGTGTTGCGCCCTGGGGTGGTGAAGTTCGGTGGAAAGAGGAGAAGAAAGAAAAACCTAGAGATAAGAGACAGATGAGCTGTACATATTAACATCGAACTCCAAAGTAACTTTGGCGGACTTTACAAGTGCGTGAAGTTTATCAACAATGCATTAGATGACAAGATTATAAAATTTATAAATATATGATCCATTTTTATTGATTTTGCATATTGGAGGCTGGTGGAATGAAAATGATGCACTCTATGGGTAGAATATTTGCAAGGGAAATTTAGGAATTAGAGGAATAAAATATTTTGGCGATATCTGACAACATAATTATAGTGATTTAGCATGCATATAGTGATCATTATGATATTAAATAAAGTAGCATGTATATTATGTTTAGTTAATTTAAATATAGTGATCATTATGTGTCATCTAATTTTATGTATAATTTTTCATCCGATTTTATGTATAATTTTTCGTCTGATTATATGTTTCATTCAATTTTAATTTTTCATCCGAGTGTAATTTCGCATTTCAACTTTTTTTAATTTTAACCTTAACTGAGAATAAACAATGCATAATACAAAATGAAGACATTGATATATAAAAAAATTAAGAACAAACATTGTGAAATATTATTCATTCATCGTGCACATGTAATAATATTATAATTTCTATGAAAAAAATCTAAAGAAAGAAATGAAATAACAGAAATTAAAATTTCAAATGCGTTTTTGAGGGTCAAGACGATACTTTTTTGCCCTGAAAAAGGCCATAACGGCTAAAAAATTTATCCCTGTAGATCTCGTCGTGAGCTTTCTGTTGCCGCGTAGAACGCCTCAATCGGATTTTCCTATCAAAAGTTATGACCGTTTAAAGTTGGGATGATAATAAATTTTTCATGACCGCGTAGAGCATCTTGCATCTCTCCTTTATATATGAAATGTATGACAAAGGAGATAATAATCCATAGAATTTTAGTTTTTAAATTGTTTATTTTTAGATTGTTGGATTTCAGTTTTTAAATTTATTTAGTTGATGTGTTCATCATGAAGATTGGTTTGAAGATTATGCAACTTCAAAGTTAGTTTGAAGGTTAAGTATGGTGAGTTGCATTAAGTATAAAAGAGTTGTCGATCCGCTTCGGTCAATTTGTAGTATAATGAGAAATAATCACTGTGTGAAATTTTAATTAAATTTAGAGTTGATTTAATGTTTCATCTAATGTTTTAGAACTCGCATCAATGAACGGTCATAAATTCCTTTTGCTTGATGGGCGCCCCAACATGCATAAAATCGTGTGATTGTTAAAGGAGGCAAACAAGCTTCCTCCAATAAGGTGGGGTAGAAATGCACCTACAAGTCAAATAACGGGATATGGTAAGACCCATCATTGGCAAAAGAAGAGTATTTTCTGGAGTCTACCTTATTGGTCTGATCTTTTGATACATCACAACATCGACATGATGCATCTAGAGAAAAATTTTATGGAAAACATCATTTACATGATACTAAACATAGCGAGCAAGACTAAGGATAATGCAAAGGCACGACAAGATTTGGCATTGTTGTGCAACCGTCGTAATCTGCATCTATCTCCCGACTTGAAGCACAAACCTCAAGCACCATATGCATTGTCACTAGAAGAAAGACGTAAAGTGTTAAAATGGCTCAAGAAAGAAGTTAAGTTCCCTGATGGTTATGCATCAAATTGGTCCAGGTGCGTTAACTTAACCACAGGAACTATTATTGGGGTCAAAAGCCATGATTTTCATATATTTATGGAGCGTCTTCTCTCGGCAGCTTTTCGGGACTTTGTGCCGGATTTTATGTGGACAACATTGTGTGAGGTATCAAGTTTTTTTAGGGAGGCCTGTGCAAAAGAACTCGATCTAGAACGTATCAAGGAATTAGAAAAAAGCATTGTGATCACATTGTGCAAACTTGAGATGTATTTTCCGCCGGATTTTTTTGATTCCATGGAGCATTTGATCATTCATGTCGCATATGAGGCAATCAATGGAGGTCCGGTGGGTCCTCGATGGATGTATTCATCAGAGAGGTGAGATGTTCTTAATCATTATATGTTTGAAATATTCACTTTGTGTTGTCATTGTGTGATGTCAATTTCTAATATTCTTATGTAACGTAGGAGAAATAAGGAAACAAGAATGATGGTGACCAACAAAGCTCGGGTGGAGGGGTCTATTGTAGAGGCGACAATAATTAAGGAGATGGCAATATATTGTTCTTCTTATTTTTTGGAGGGTGGTAAGAATTTGCATGAAGATGGAGAAGAAAACACAACCATTGAAACATTATTGGTGTTTGACAAAGTTGGACGTCCATTAGGTCGGGGGAAAGCAAGAATTCTTGATGAGAATGAATACAAGGCTGCCCACAACTACGTCCTCTTCAATTCTCCTGAAACTATATCTTTGCTAGAGTAATTTTAAGTAAACAACTATAATTTAGAATAAAATCCATTAACTTTATAAAATTTCTAATATTTAGGGTTTAATATTTGTAGGGAATTCGACGCGTATGCGACAGATATGGGTCGAGCTAATAGATCGGGAGGATTGGAAAAGACACGACAAGAGGATTTTGCCAATTGGTTACATAATAAGATTCTCACGAATGATAATTACGATGACACCCTTCGTAGAATTGCCCTAAGGCCAGAAAAAAGAGCAATGTGCTATGAGGGGTGTGACACGAACGGATTTCAATTTTATACCAAAGCTCATGAACAACATAGGTCAAGAGATAATAGTGGAGTTTGTGTGAGAGGGGAGACTACAAATCAAACACAACATGACTACTATGGAGTACTAAAAGAGGTGATCGAATTGACATATGACGGCGTTGATAATAAGGTACTACTTTTCAAGTGTCATTGGTTTGACATAATTAATGGTGTCAAGGTCGATCATGAACATGGTCTTGTTGAAGTCAAGCACACTTCAACTCTTCGCACAAATGAACCATTCGTACTAGCATGCCAAGCGACTCAAGTCTACTACCTTCCATATGCATCGGATAAAAGAGAGAGGCGACAATGGTCCATTGTAATGAAAACAAAAAGAAAAGGGAAGTTGGGTGTGGAAGACATTGATGCGAATCAAGAATTTTTTCAAGAAGAACAACTGAATTGTCCTATATCTATCTCAATCGGGCAAGAATTTATTTGGGATAATGTTATCATTCAACCGCGTGACTATGAGGCGGTAAATCCTGATGATCTCTCGTACCGCACAATCCAGGATGTTGAGCAACTTGAAGAAGAGGAAGAGGTTCAAGACCAAGAGGTACAAGAGCAAGAGGTTGAAGGACCCAAAGAAGATAGTTCCGAGGAGGAAGATTGGTAAGTTGTACGCATGTGCTCAAAGATTAATGTGTGCTATTTTATAATTTTTTTCCGAAGATATCTCATAATTAGGTTATTTTGCTATTTTGTTCTTTTTGATGAATTGATCTTCATATGTAGTTTTATAAATAGTTATGTTATTTCTGTCAAACTTTAGCAACTTTTGTTTCCCTAATTGTTCTCTTTAAGCAGCTAATTGTTCTTATGCATAAATGCACATATTTTTTTCTTTTGCATTCTTGTGCATAAATAAGTAGTATGTTGTACCAGGCATATTTTCTCTAAACAGGAATAGATCACATATTTGTTGACAGTGAATTATTTCGAGTACAGTGAAAATTAAGAAGAGTGAAAGTGGTAATATAGAAAATCAGCATGAGGACTGAAGCAGTCCATTGATGTATTTTTTTGTACCGTTGTATGTGATGTATTTTCTTGTACCTTTTGTTTAGAATAATTATGTACTGTTATATGTGTATTGGTATACTGTTATATGTGTATTGGTACAATGGGAAATATCAAATTTATAGGAAAACCTAGTTATTTTTAAAAAATTATAAAGAGCATGGGTAAGTCCATGCTACTGGATGTATTTTTTTTTTAATTATAAAGAGAGCTATTCAAACTATATGGCTTGGATAATCATCAGCTCAATGGCATGCAAAAAATTTCTTCTCTGACGTAGGTGAAATATTGCATAGGCACACCCAAGCAGATTTGTTAATAGTATGGCCCATCTTTTCAAATGGCATGGGTCAATAAATATTGAAGCCACTGCCTAAAATTTCCCAAGATATTGTTGCATATTCTAGTAGTGTACAAAGGTACATGCTTCGCTATAATGACCCTTTTCCGCATTTTTAGTTTGATATTTTCTTCTCATTCCTATTGAATCATACTTTACTCTTCTGATAATTACTAAATTCTTTTAATAGAGCATAACAGGCCATATTAAATTTTGCACACGGGATCTCCTTCACCTCATTAGAAAAAAAAACGCAACTTGAAATCTATCTACAATAAAGAAAAGAAATTAAGTAATTTATCAGCGTACGAACAAATGATGGTTTTACTTCTTTGCAATAATAATAGGCTCCGTGCCAACATGAGTCTCATTTATGATGTATATTTTACTGAGCTAATAAATATTCTAATTTATATTCAATTTAAGCCGCAAATGTACAACTTAGTCAACTAGTAATTTAGGTGTCGAACCATAAGGATAATGGTGAACTATCGGTTCTCTCAAGATTCACTAATCTAGACAATCGAACAAATATTTTGAATTAAAATAAAAGTGCATTAAAAATATAAATCTAACAACAACAACTGAAATTTATCAAATAGAAAGTTCTAGAGGTTTTCGGCTTCACTCTCACTCGTTTGGTTAACTCACTCTATTTGATCTTTAAATGCGCTCTAGTGTTAATTGATGATTCAATTTCAGATTTTAGTATCAAATTTATATTTTCGTGGCTAGGTTGGTACCGTACCTAAACAATTTGGGTTTCATGATTAGATACTTCACCTTATAGGTTTAAGCCCATTAAGATTAATGAATCACTTCGACATAACCTAGATTTTGTACTTCGTCTTTCTACCCTTCATGTAATTTCTTGGATTTTCTCGGTTTTCCTTTAGACAATAGGTTTCACGATTAAGTACTTGACTTACAACATAAATTACTATTTTTGTTCAGAAGTTTTAGTTTCACCTTTCAGTTTTCGCTTTCACTTCTAAGGTAACATACAATTTGATTAAAACTAAACATTCAATTTAGACAAACACAACAATCACAAATAATAAGAACTAAAAGATCAATATATGAGTATAATTAAACCAATCGAGTTATCGAATTTACACCTAGACCTCTAGAAGAGTGTCTAGCCATAAATTATATCAAAGATTACATAAAGATTCATATTTAAACAACAACACAACATGAGAAAAGAATAAAAGAATGAATGCACCAAGAAGATCTTCGATTTTTTATCCGGTTCTTGAGTTCATCTTCTCCAATGGTGTTCTCCTCTTCTTTTTTGTTTCGGATCATTTTTTCAGAGTGTTGAGAGATGTCTAGGACGAAGGGGTTTAATTTGCTTTTGATCCCTATGAAAAATCACTTTCAAAATGAAAATTCACGCTTCCAACCCTAATAATTGCGGTCCGCAATTCTGGCCATTTCTTAACAGGGTCGACAGTCCCAGTATTGCAGTCTGTAGTTTTGATAATTGTGGTCCGCAATTATGTCCAGAAAAGTACTTTTTCACTTGATTTTTTCATATAAGTTCGATCCATCTCGCTCAAAACCTTATTCCTCATGTTGATATCCTCGTTCAAGCTCTATTACCTGAAATCCAACATGAAATGCAGCAGTATCTCGAACTAGACATAAAAACTAAATAAATTCTTAACAATTAACATATAATGCATTATTTTTGAGATAAAACCTTAATTGAATATAATATATAATTGAAGCTTATCAATTTACAAATGAGTCATTGGGCTTAGGGGTGTACGAACGATTGGTTCAGTTCAAACCGAAATAATTATATACATTCAAAGTTTTTTCGGTTTGTCAAATTATGAACCGAATTAAACTTTTAAAAAATATCAACTGAATAAACCGAAAATCGAATAAACCAAAATTTTTTCGGTTTATTCGGTTAAATCAAAGTTATATTACTTAAAGAGAAATAAAAATATCAAAAATTATAAGAAATGATAGAAGAAATAAATAGTTTAAAAAATAAAAAAAATAACTAAATAAAACTTATAGAAAATAAATATATTTGGATTATCTTTGATATAATTATTATTTATATCAAGTAAAATAAAATTATTTGATAAATTTTGGACTATTTGGTTTATCCAATTTAGAAAAATTAAAACCAAACAAAAAAATAAAAACTAAATTAGCTAAAATTTTCAACCAAATCAAAAATTTTAAATCCAGAAATCGAACCAAATAGTCTAGAATTTAACGATTCGGTTCGAAACTAATTAAACTGATCCATTGGCACACTCCAACTTCGGCCTTGTTGGTTGCTCTCTTCCACTCAATATAAAAAATACGAAAAACACGGACTCTAAATATTATGCAAATTCGTGCGAATGGGGATCAGGGGATTAGGGTTGCAAACAAGTCAAGTTCGAGTGAGTCAGGCTTAGTTTGAGTGAGTCGGACTTAGTTCAAGCTCGACTCATAAAAATTCGAGTCGAATCGAGCTCATGAAATGCTTCATGCTGAAAAATCTAGCCCAAGCTCGGCTCGTTACCATTCGAGCTAGCTCACGAACTGGCTCATGACCCAATGCATGTACGTTGACTCAATTTTACATTTATATTTAGTATATCTACAAATTATAAATTTGTTATATCTATAAAGATGATACATGAGTTAGTACAAAATTGATATATCAACAAACTATATTTTTAATAAAATCTTTGTTGCACTAATTTAAATGGATGGACCAGCGAAAAAAATATTGAGTTAGATATATGAGCCGAGTCAAGAGCGAGTATGAGAAGTTGTTAAGCCGCTGAGATGATGAGATAACGAGAGATAATGAGAGATAGATTATCGGATTAGAATTTAACAGAAAAAATATATAAACTATTATTATTCGAGTTGAGTCCAACCACGAGTCGAGTCAACCCCAACTCAAACGTGGCTCATTTAACTATCGAATCAGATTAGTTCGAATTAAATTAACTCAAAATAGATTAACTCGAACTCGAGACGAACCCAAACTAAACTATGAGTCTGAGCTTTATCCGTACATAAGGGGATAAACCATTGTAGCTTTGCGTGATGCCTTGCAATTTTTGCCAAAAAGCTAAAGGCAAGGCCAAGTGGGACTGTGGGATTGAGTTCGAGTGGTCACGACGGATAGCGAAGTGTGGGGGCCCACCAACTTATTCCCCATATGTACGGATTTCTTCTCAAGTTCTCCGTCGTATCTTTCCATCTCTCTATGATTTTATCATTTTTATCTGATACATGATATCTCACATTTGTCTCTGGTGCATTACGGGACCCGGACCTACCCGCACACCCGATAAGAACGGGTAGCGACCCGTAGCTACAGGTTCATCCGATCCACGGGAGTCGGGACCACAATTTCAACCTTTCAGTGTCAAACTGTCAAGAGACAAATTGGAGATAGTCAGATAGAGATGGCATGCAATGATACCACTGTGAAATATGGATTATCCAACTGTCAAGAAACAATTGTTGACTTGTTGTCCATTTTTTCTCCATTTTTTTATGTACAATTATAAAATGTATTTTGTATTATCCAATCTGGTTCGCTAGTCCCAGATAAATACATATCCAATCGAATAATCAATTGTTTGATTACCTGATAGGCAATTGGAGGATAGCAAAAACCAGTATCTAGATTTGTCTTGTTATAACAATTCCATACCTTAACGATTATAATGAATTTAAATGGTTACTCCACATTTAAAGTACTTAAATGATACTCATTCGGTATATACTGAGGTGTGTTTGAATTGTCCGGAGTTAGCCCTGCTCTTCAAATAAGATGCTAATCATAACAGTGGCATCATCCTAATGTGATATAGAAATTCAGATTATGGGTCGAACAACGCTCCGCTAAACCATAGAAATGTTGGTTTAGTGAAAAGCGTGGCTGTGGAATTAGCGATAACAATAATAAATACTTTAGCGTTCTATTTTTTTTTATTTACTCTTGCTCGACTTCTCTATCTCCCATGTCCCCCACATCAAACTCGCTGACGCGTCTCCAATCTCAAATCTCCGATGAAATTAATGAAACCGATTACAGTTGTCATCTCCGTTGATTAAGCACCTGATTGAGATCTGTCTTGAGGGTTGTCGAGATTGTCGAGGTGCGAGGACGACCACCAGAAAATCATTGAGGCTACGATAATTAGGAGCTTCAGCAAATATCTTTAGGGGCTTTTTCTGAGAACTTCTATAATCAAACTGTTATTTCGAATAAGCATATCAAAGCAATTGGCAGACATATCTATTTGTGATTTGAATATTTGTATTATAATGTTGCGGGTTCAATTGTAAGAACATAAAATTAATTTGTCAATCTTTGGACCCTTTTTGACACTGGTATAAAATAATACCAATATTGATTTGTGATATAGCATGAACTACGGTTGAGAAGAATGTTGGACAGTTGGGGGCTATTTACAAAACTGGAAAATTTCTATATTAATATTAAATAAAAATTATTAACGCTAATATTAAATAATTCTCTAATCGGTAAATTAAAAGAATTAAGGCATTAATTGAAAAATATGACGATTCTTGTACATAATGCTCATTGTATATATAATAAGCCATGAAAACAATTATAGTTAGATGAAAAAATAAATAGAAAATTCAAATAAAATTCAATCCATAAATAGTATTTAATATTGAATTTTGTTAGCATCAATTTGAAATGAAATTCTTTGGCAATAATTCCTTCCTCATTTCGTATTGTAAACATTAAAAAAATAAAGTGCTTAAATTTATACATAATGCTGGATTGGAAGTTTTAATTGGCTACAATTTACTGCTTGAGGTAGTTATGTCCATAATGCTTAGAGGTGGCAATCGGCGGGTCGGGTTGGGTTCGGGTTTGAATCGGGCGGATCGAGTTAGTTTGATATTTTGAAAGAAATCGAGTCGGGTTGGATCAGGTCAATTTACATATTGTGTTTTTTTTTCAGATCTTTAATAAATTTTGATTTGATTGAAGATCATTTGATCTCGGATCGGGTCAGATCAGGTCGGGTTCGGATCAGATCAGGTTAATTTGACTTTTTTAAAATATCAAATTGGATCAAATTTAAATCCGGATGGATTTCTCAGATTAGATCTTTTAATGCTGCAATCAATATAAAGAGGCGAAACCTGGAATCTTACAATTGAAGCCTTCAAGTTTTCGGTAGAAACAAATTAATAATATCAGAATTATTATACTTTATGACTTATGCCGCTGGGTTGGATCCTTAATGAAATCTACTATGGGCGTTGAAACGCGTTGCGCGTTGCGCGTTGTTTCGAAAAGCAATTCTTATTTGACTTTTTTGTTTTGGGACTGAATTATAGATTTTTTTAGTGCTTCAAATGATTGCACCAAATGCACTTTTTTTTTCAAACTGACTAAGACTATGTATGCTTCACCGGAATTTTGGATTAATACTTTCTTCTGAAAGGACTGAATTATAGATTTTTTTTTTGTTTATCAAATGATTGCACCAAATGCATTTTTTTTTCAAACTGAGACTAAGACTATGCTTCGCGGGAATTTTGGATTGATACTTTTTTTCTGAAAAAAGGTGAAATCCAATTCACAAATATTATTTTGTGTTTATAAGAAGTTTGAACTAATGATTTTTTAGAGGTCATTTTAATTAGTTATCACTTGAACTAATCATTTATAAAATTATTGATACTTTTGAATTACATATCTTAAAAGAGGAGATTCGTATGTCCTAGTCTTTTGTGTCTCAATCACACCTCCACTTTTTAAATTTTTAATAACTCAAAATTTAAAATTAAAATATCAAAATAAAACGTTATATTTGATCTAGACCATCTTATTTATGTATAGATTAAAAAAATATGATGTTTGAATATAATTTATGTGACATCAAGATCTTATAAAGAATACACTAATATGTTTAGTTTCTAGACGTTAATTTTATAATTTGTTGATATATAAAAAATGAAAGTGAAAAAATGAATATATTTTTATGTGTAAGAAAAAAAATATAATGTAGAACAAATATAACTGTCTTATATTGATATTTTAATTTTAAATTTTGAGTTTAAAAATTTAAAAATTAAAGACGCCATTGAAATAAAAGAAATTGAGACATTTGAACCTTCTTTCCTCTTAAAATAAGCAGCTTAGATATGTATAAATAGTGAAAATAAGAGCGGCCAAAATCGCGATCGAGAACCACATAAATTTAATATTCAGAAATAAATTCATTTTATGATTAAATTTCGAACCAAAGAAAGAGCATGTCAAAATCAGCAAATATTCGTTTGTATAGGCCTCCAGAAGTGCACCCAAGCTGGGTGCTGGTACTGGTAGGATCAATAGCTAAAGTGTCACAATCTTCTCCTATTCAACTATAATTAATCAAGTGTGATCGAGATTCCTCAGGGCTGGTCCTTTTAAAGCTAAAAATCATCTTACTGGACAGTTGGGGGGGCCTCCCCAATTTGAGCGGTACAGATCTTGTTTCAGGTTAAAAGAAAAAAAGGTCGCATCTTTGCTCTTTGGTGTTGCGTATCCTCTCTCTCCTTTTGAGTTCGACGAGTACATGCCAGTAAGACATTAAGTCAGAAGTTGAGTTGAAGACTGTACCAACCTATGGTCCAATTTGGCATCTTGTAAGAATGATTGAGGGATGAAAACTTAAATCAAGTCAGCGTTGAAATTTTGGATCATTAGTTCAACAATGGTGCTGTTTGGGTAGGCATACATAACTCCCACAAATATCTTGTTTTTTTTCTTTTTGTATTTTGTTATGTTAAATTTTTAACTGATCACTTTTTCTTTTTTAAGTCAGCGTTGAAATTTTGGATCATTAGTTCAACAATGGTGCCGTACAAAACTCACAAAAATATCTTATTGTTCTTTTTGTATTTTGTTATGTTAAATTTTTAACTGATTAGTTTTAATTTTTTTAGGGATAATACTTTTAAGAGTTTTCAAACAATTTAAGTTAGAACCCCGAATCTTTATTTTAGATAAGTACCTATTAATATATGTAATTTATGACAAATAATAACCAGACTATTAGTTTGTTATATAATATTCTATTATAAAGTATAAATATCCAAAATACCCTTATATGCCTACAGTACAATATTTAAAATATTTATTCTATATAAAGAATCCTTATTTGCAAAAAGGTGTTAGCTAGTGTAAAAATTATTGACGCTATTTTAAAATTCATAATATATCTTATTTTATTTTATGTTTACACAAAAGATATGTACTACATAAATAAATAAAACAGATAATTTTTCTTTTATTTTTTTGCAATTTTTAATTTCAAATTGATGCAATGAACGGATTCTTGTTTCACAACACATGTTACTTTTTATTTTTAAATAACAAAAAGATTATCAATTTTAATTATTTATATAACTATATCTTTCTTATAAATGTAAAAGTGTGTAAAATATAGATTAATTGATGAACACATTTTGTATAATTAAAATTTAATAAGTGTCAAAAAAATTTAAATTGTTAATCTTTTTTGCAAATTAAAATTTCATATAACGTATATATTTTAGATGTTATATTATAAACATCTAAGAGCATTTCGGTTATTTTATATTTTAGAATTGTTTATTAGATAATAAATTAATAGTTGAGAGAGAACATTTATCATAAGTTGCATAATTTGGAGATGTTTGTTCAAATTAATATCACAAACTAACTTCAATAATTAGTAGTTCCGAGAAATATTATTCCTTTTTGGTCAGACTCGTAGCATTAATTACAAAATATAACAAACTAGTTCTTAATATATGAGATCCTACTTCAAATCAACAATAGTCTTTTTTTTTTGAGGAAAAAAATCAACACAAGTCTTGGTCGCAGGATTTCAAAGTTGTGTGTCCCAAACAAGGAATTCACATCCAGTGAAATACTTCACGGTGTGTTGGGCAGTTATTTCAATCTCAACTATTCATCTGCTATCTAAAATCTATCCAACTCCTATACATCTTATCTGTCCATGATTGAAATTTAATCCTCCATCTGCCCACTTCACGTGGTGAGGTACCTCAGGATAACATCCTCAAAAAAGTCTGTCGTTTCAAAGTCCGTGCGAGATCCATTAAACGACATATAGTTTTTATTGTTCATCTTAATTAAACTTAAACTATATATCTGTAAGTTTTAATTTATATAATTTTTATTTAACTTATCTAAATTATATAATATATATATATATATATATATATATATAGAGTAATGCTATGGTGCTTCGCGAAGTAAAAAAAAATTTATGCTTCGCATCTGTATCTCGAATTTAAAAGTTCAAACGGCCGATCCAAACCGTTGAGCATCATCTTCATATTGAAATATCCTTGGAGATCAAATTTTATATTTTTTTGAATTTTTTTGATATTTTTTAGATGAGTACAAAGTCGCTTGTTTTGGATGGTGCAGAAATCTTTAGATTAACAAACTTTGTACCCATCTAAAAAATATCAAAAAAATTCAAAAAAATATAAAATTTTATCTCCAAGGATATTTCAATATGAAGATGATGTTCAACGGTTTGGATCGGCCGTTTGAACTTTTAAATTCGAGATACGGACGCGAAGCATAAAAGATTTTTTGCTTCGCGAAGCACCATAGCATTACTCTATATATATATATATACACACACGTGAAATTATAATTATTGTATGTTTATTGATATTATAGAAGCTTGTCATATTTGTTAATAATTCTGATTTTTGGTATATTCGTTCTGCTTGAGCATCCCTTCACTCCTATTGTACAGAAGCTAAAACATACATGAAGCTAAAAAAATTTAGGTGCACATGTTGTGCGTAGCAGTTTTTGTCGCGCAGAAACAACTAATTGTGGAAGCAAGAGGAATAATTAAGTTTGTAATAAGAATGTACTGGAACAGTTTTAGAAAATCATGTCGTTCCACGACGGATTATTTTTATATATAAAAAATAAAAAATTAAAGTTATAAAAGGAGAAATTATTTTAAAAAAAAAATTGTAAAAAAAGAAAGACCATGACAAAACGGCCCAAAAAAAATTCAAATATCTATAACATTGATGAAGAACATTAAAAATACATTGATCGAGAACTTTCGTTTATAATTTCAATTCCGCAGACAAGAACTCAAATACATTTATATTTGTCGGTAGTGCTTTTACGTTGAAACAGATCAAAATTATATGCTTTTGTAAATAATAATTAGTAAGGATTTTTAACTTTACATGATTTTATTAACAAATCGTAATTAAGTATATATCATACTCGTGCATTAATATTTACCTGCTCTATATACACACTTCACAATTCAACACATTCAACAATATAAACATATATAGTAATGAACAATCAATTCGAGCTTCACATGGCAAGAGATATATTTCTTTTTATGGTTTTGCTTACCTAAATTTTCAAGGTGTGCTAAAATTAGATTTTATCTACACAGTTCAAAGTTGCATATATGTGTAATAATTAAGATAAGTATTAAGCACAATATTATTAGGTCTCAATAATCTTTTGTGGCCCACAATCATAATATGTTAGTCTTTCAGATATCGCGTTGTTATTTTATATTTTTTTGTTCAAATGATTTAATGTTCTTCACAAATGTTATAAATATTTAAATAAAATTTTCATAGTATAGAACTCATTAATTGAATAAATATACGATAAGTTATCGCATTTACAAGTAGCGGATATCAATATGTTAAAATTCTAAAATCAGTGATATTTTTATATTTTGGGGCATTTTTTTTCTCTCTACTGGTTGCTCTAAAATTCATAAAATTTTAGTATGTTGTAGAGTTATTTATTAACTTTTCAGAAAATATAAGAACATTAAATTCTAATAAACGATGAAAAAGTTATGAGCATCGAAATTTGATACTGACTAAAACATCTTGTTAAGAAATGTAATTAATATTTATAATTAATAATTAGAAAATAAAAAAATAGAATAAAAATAAGAAATAGTAGTAGAGGTTGAGATTGGGTCTCAGATATCTCATCATAGGTCCAAATAAGAATAGAACAACAAAGTCGTTAGTTTACCGTTGGTACCAGTAGTACACAACAATCTATAAATACCAACAGCACTATATCATACTTCTCATAATTCCTTATAATTATCAGAATTCTTCACATCTGAATTAGATATAAAAAGAATATGCAGAATTTTAAATGATTTAGGATACTTCCCGAATTCCAACTGTTCAACTTCACAAGGGAGTTAGTATAAACGGATTAATGGTTAAATTCATTACAATTTTTAAATACGGATCAGACATACCATTGGAAGATAATGGCATATTATTTTTTAATAGAGTCAATGATTAGGAAATATATTAATTATAAAAAAATATCACTAATTCTATATCCATTAAGAGAATTAACTTTTAACTATATCACATCATCAATGTTTTTCACTATTGATTTTATTTTTCTCTCTTTATTTATCTTAATAAAATGGTTAATATTATTTTTCACTCTCTTTATTTAAATAAATGATATAATATCTCTAAAATATAATTTAAATACTAAAGTAATACAACCCTTTATTGACTTGTGCTAGTATTCTAAATTTGTGCTGTGTTAAAGCACATCGTACCACGTGTCGTGTTTTTTATTTAGTTATTTTTTTTCATGCCGTATAATGTCATATCTAAAATTGATAAAATAAGTTAAAATATTTTAGCTTCATCTTTGTATCAGCTTTGTATCAGGTAAAGAAGAACCACTTCTTGGAAATTAATTTGTTTCTCTTTTCTAGGTCAAAAGAAAGAAAAATATTCGGTGCCTTTTCAAATAAATCAAGCCCAATCTAACCAACGAATCCGATTATCTTCCGCATCATTTTTTATGCCCTGAAGACTTATATGGGTAGTTAAAAATCATCAATAATAGTATTATTAGATTATGAAATTAGAGGAATATGTTAACATTACAAATTTTGGTGCATTAGCATTGTTTTCTATTACCAGCATTAAATGATGTTTTGCACACAAAAAGAAAAAAAAAAATTATGATGAAAATTTCTCTTCGTGAATTAAGACGTGCACGCAAGGGCAGAGACAATGACAGAAAGAGCTTGTTCCTCCCCTCCATGATTAACGTAAATATACATAAAAATTATGAAATTAGATTATATTTGTATAAAAATTTATCGTTTATCCTCCATAATTTGTTTTCAGTCATTCAATGTTTTATATTCTATCAACCCGCCTCTATATTCAAATTCTAGCTCCGCCATATGTGGATGGTTATCTGTTCAAAGAGCGATAATTTAAAACTTTTTGACCCTGTAATTGATGCCATTAAGAATGAGAATCGAAAACTTTGACCCAAAGTTAAGAAATATAAATGTAATTAAGAATGAGAGTAGAAAACTTTGACCCAAAGTTAAAACTTAAGAAATATATAAATGGAATTAACAAAATCAACCCATTATCATATTTAGCGGCGATCAAGTTTTTCAGATACAAAAGGGACAAACAAATTAAAGATTTGATTGTAAGGTACAGTCATATCATGCAATACCAAAATGAGAGTGCCAAAACGAAAGTCAAAGAACCTGATATGACCAGGCGCAGTACTGATTGAAACAAAACAATTGTTTAAAAATCTACAGCATTTTATTCTTCTGAATTAGTGGCTAAATCATGGGATTTTCTTGAGGCCGAATGGAGAAAATTCTAGAGATAGAGATTGAGAAGGTATATTAGGCTAGAAATTTTAGACTGGTCCCTGAAGTATCATTTTTTTTATCAAATTAATGTTTAAAGTATCAAAAGTATCACTTTTCTAACAAATTGATCCTTAAAATTTTAAATTTATCATTTTAATCCCTAAAATTTTACTAACTTATCATTTTAATCCTTAAATTTTTTATTTATAGTAAATTAGTCCTATCATTATCAATGCTAAAAAATAAATATTTACATTAAAATCCATATCATATAACATATCTTATAATTTGTGAAAAATATTATAAATATCACATGAATTAATTTATAATAATAAAACATTAACACAATATTTTTATTGTTATATTCATACTAGTTAAAATGCTAAAAATTAATTCTATGATCAATGAGAATATCACTTTTAATAGATTTTAGATATTATAGAACTAATTTCATATAAATTAAAAACTTCAAGAACTAATATGATACCTGTTTATACTTCAAGAACTAACATGATACATTTAAAACTTTAAGAACTAATTTGATAACAAAGTGGTACTATAAGAATCAAATTGATAATTTTAAACTTGAAGGGTCAATTTGATAAAGTGATAATACTTTAAAAACTATTTATGTAATTTACTCAAAATAAAATAATAGACATACCTTAGAAGGCCTTATTCGGCCCAAAATTCAAAATAGGTGATCTGTTCCTCAAATTATATGATACTATTAAACTAACGCGGCGATCTGTTTGAGCTTTGAGCATTAGAACAGCTATGCAGGCCTGAATTTATAACAACTAACAATTATTAAATATTATATTATACATTCCATCCCATAGTTGAATATGCTATCATGCTACTGATTTGGTAGAATACACCTCAAAATGAACCCTGGTTCTGATTAGTTTACAGGATTAAGATATTATACAGCTCAGGAGAGAACCACATAATAATTAGTTGACCGTACTATTATTATTTCTATATATAATCTCTCTTGACTTTTTTGGCCAAATTTTAAAATTACAGATGTTTTCCGTACTGATCATTATTATTTATTATTTGCCCTTTCAACATATTTAGTGTAATAGTGTTTACTAATGCATTTTTTTTTCTTCAGTCGTTGCCGATTCGGCTACACATCTGCTCTTAGTAATACACTTTTGTGTTGTAATTGATTAGAACGCAATATTAAGCATGATATGAAATGAAATTTGTTAGATCGGTATGAACAGTGCAATGAAAATAATTCATCGCTAACAAATTTTTTTATTATTTAAACGAATCCTTTGTTAATTTTTTATTTCGTATCACTCAAAATTTCAATACGGATCTTTTTTTTGTTTGTTTAAAGTTCATGAGAGGATTCATACCCACTATTTTTGTTGGAAGTATTTAAAATCTTGCCACATATATTGTTATTGGAAACAATAACAAACAAGATGGAAGAAATAGAAGATGATACAAAAAATATACAGTCCTAATTGCTCTAATTGCATTCTTACATTGTTTCTACGCCTAATTCTATGGTTTTTTTTATTAATTAATGCACAAATTTCCCCTCGCGTTAGAAGTTGCTTGAATATTCCACGTCGCATTCAACAAAGCAGTACTATCCAATTAGAGAGACATACTCTAAATAACAATGTTTCGACTAATTTAAGCATCCAAAAATAATTTATTTAGCTATTCTTCATTTCATCTAATATCAACCATCTGTTTTTTCTGCTCATTTTCATAACATCAATTGCAATGCATTTTACTCGAACGAACAACATGAGAATTCATGTAGTCTAATTAATTTGGTATTCCACTGTATAAATGTCTGATTTCTAATCAATAGTTTCGAAAATGTATATATACATATATAATACTTAATTACTAGCCGTTGCACATAATTAGAGGGAGGCGTGGCCTTCTAGAAATTATCTTTGCCCCAATACTTTTGTGAGAAAAGAGGAGGCACCTAGAAATGAATTCACATTCCTTATCGTGTTGCACCGTGCAGTGTAACATATTGACCGTTGGATTGGAGGGATTCGAATATATTTTTGTGTCCTCAAATGATAAAACGATTCATATATATGTTACATGGTGCTACTAAACAGAAGATTCAGCACTCTCTATAAATAAGATGGGACTAGACAATGTTCCTTGATAGACGCAATGGGATGAGTTAGGTTCAAGTTACAGATTAATTAATAATATAAATATCCTGCTAATCCTTGCAATCTTGCATTACAAAGCACGTGTACTTCCTGAAAAGTTTATTCTCCCATTCCTCTCCATGATTTATTTAATTAAATTAGCATCCTTTTCTATATACCCTTAATATAATAGTACTTAATTTGTGTACTAATACCAGTCCCCCTCCCCCCCCGGGCACAAAAAAATTAATTAGTTAATAAAACACGCACGCAAACACAGTTATTTCCCAACAAAAAATTCAAACTAGATAATTCCATCGTTAAAAAGAGTTAAGAGTTGTTATATCACTAATTCTGCAGCAAGAAGGAAAAAATTACTGGTGCATATGCAAAGGGATGTTGTGGGTACTGAGAAAAAAACAAGACTACCCTGTTCTCATGGATTTATGTACATGCAAAAAAGACTAGACCAACGTTACGTTACCCAGCAATACCTGCTCGTCAATTTTAAAAATCATATATAAAAAGAGAAAAATCAGTCAGACGCAAAACCAACACACTGCACATGAGCTTACAGGGCTAACCATGTGCAATCTTGTTTAATTTGTCAACGCATAATTGTCAAATAGAGTAACTAATTCATCTTCTAATATATATAAATACAGTTATCTCTTGCTGCAAAGAAAATGTTCGTCCAATCATTCTCCCAAATCAATCAACGAGACGAGCTCAAATGCTGCAGATTTTAACTTTTCTTTTAATTTTCTTCCTATCTGCTTCCATTTCTACATCCCTTGACATCCGGCTTGATCTGAAGCATGTTGATGGCTGGTCTGGCTATGGCAAGTTTGAACAACTACAACGAGCAGCAGTCCGTACCAGCAATAGTGCTGCGAGACTTCTCGCTGGGCCCAGGAGTTCTCCCAGGCATATTAATACACAAGAACCAATGGAGCCAAATCAAGGGGAATATCTAATTGAGCTGAAAATCGGTACACCAGGTCAACCCGTATTACTTGCGCTTGATACTGGCAGCGACCTCATATGGACCCAGTGCAAGCCGTGTCTTGTCTGTTTTAACCAGTCATTTCCTTTGTATAATCCATCAGTTTCGTCTACATATTACAAGTACCCTTGTTCTGGTAAACTATGCAATGCGCTTTTTGTCAATGCATGCCATGACGAATGCATGTATTTGTATGGATACGGGGACAGTTCAATCACATCCGGCATCCTTTCTAGTGATTCCTTCACCCTTGGATCATCAGGTAATATGGTGACCATACCAAACATTGGTTTCGGTTGTGGGGTGTTAAATCAAGGTATTTTTCTGAATGAATCTGGCATTGTGGGGTTTGGTCGAGGCGACTTATCTCTCATCTCCCAACTAGAGGTCAGTAAATTTTCATATTGTTTAACCTCATTCGACCACAACAATACAAGCCCCTTATTCATGGGTTCACTAGCTGAACTTAATGGGCCAGTGCAGACAACTCCTATCCTAACAAACCCGGCAATTCCTTCGCTATATTACCTTTCTTTGAAGGGGATAACAGTTGGTACCAGATGCTTAAAGCTACCTCAATCTGTTTTTACACTAAAGAAAAATGGTAGAGGTGGCGTAATCATAGATTCCGGCACGCCCATTACTCGAATGGCAGCAGCTGCATTTCAGAAGGTTAAAAAAGCATTTGTGTCACAAACTAAGCTAAAAGTTGGCCGGGATACGTCTGGTACCTTTGATCTCTGTTTCCTGGCACCGCCTTCTAATTCGACATATAATGTGGTTGTGCCTAGGCTTATCTACCATTTTGATGGGGCCAACATGGAGTTCCCAAACGATAATTACATAAATGTAGTTAATGATTCCGGGCTGATGTGTTTACTAATTTTGGAGTCTGATGAAGAGACAATTATTGGTAACATACAGCAGCAGAATATGAAAATATTATATGATTTGGAGAAGGAGATGTTATCTTTTGTCCCGGCCAAATGTGATCAGCTATAAGCTCGAAGCGTTCATGAATTCATTTTTCTTTTTAGTTTGAATTCTATCCGAGATAATTGTAACTTCTGTTTTGATACCATTTTTTTCAATTTTTTCCTGTTACAAGACGGAGAATGGTGTTTGTCAATACGTATGGATATGCTCTTATTTCAGCTTGAAATCTTCATTTTAAAATTTCATATCGAAATTCAATACAAAAACAAAATTTCAATGTGTGGGTCCCACACAGTCAAACAACTTGGAGTGAGCCTTTTGTCAAGGAACGTTGGTTATGCTGAAATAATGTTGGCTGTACCTATATTTCTAGTTTTGTGCTTGTACGTATAGATTTATACGATGCAAAATTCAAATTAAAGAGTCAGAGAAGATCGTGTATTTTGAAAATGAAATTTGTTTTTTTTTATCAATATTTAAAATTACATAGCTTCGACTATCATCTTTTATCTAAAAAAACGGAGAGTACAAATTATACAGCTGTACTTTCAGTCTTGCATATATGATTTCGGCGGGGATCCTTGAGTCCTTTATAACTATTTTTTTTGAAATTTTTGATAATCAGTCTTGGGTAAATGTATAAAAAATCTTAAAAATAAAAAATACTTTATAAATATATTCTTAAATTTCTGTATTGATTGTGTTTTGAGTTTGATGTAATTTGTATATCATTTGATGGAATATCAAATGACGTTCAAATTGCATCAAACTTGTAAAATAATCAATTCATAAGGATATGTTTATAAAGTTTTTTTTTTCGTTTTTAAAAGTTTTGATAAATTTATATGAAATTACTTCTCAAAATTATCAAAAGAAATAATTATCAAGAGATCCCACTCTCAATGATATATCCAAGGATTTAAAACAACTCTTACAATGAGCATAGCCCAACGCCCAAGTACATTTCAGGCTCCAGACTTTAATTTGGGCTATATTCATCGTCAACACACCATGTATCTTAATGATCTTAATGAAATTATTTTAATGGTTGTGCTTGCTTGGTCATCTCACCAGCATATGTCTCAAATTATAGAAGCTTAGAACCCAAGACCAATGTGATCGCTCTTATCCGAGTTCCAAAACTGATGGTTCTGATTTTATGACATCTAACATATCAACTCAAATTTTGTGTTATTTTAGAGCATATGTACTCATTAATGGGTAGTTGGGTACAGTAATGGAACAAGAAATGTGAAAAATTTCTTAGGATTAATATGAAGATAAATGTAATTTTTGTTTTTTTTCATATTTATCAGAATTAACTGAGTTATGTGCTCAGAGATGAAACAAAATTTCATCCTTTAACGTTTCCCAAAAAAAAAAAAGTTTCCGAGTTTTAATTTATTCGATAAAAGGCCAAAGTAAATTTCTTTTATATATTAGAGAAAAGAATGACAATCATTCGTCGTAATGGGAATTTGTATCCGCTGTCATAGTTCTCAATGGTAGCTTCAAGCTTACTATCATTATTTGTATGAGCAGTGGGACCCGCTAAATAAAAAATAAAAAGCATCTCTATTAACTAAATACTAAATGTGGACCATTTCAGATTGAAATTAATAGCTTAAATTTTATGGTAGAATGCTGCCATACAAAATTTATGACAGTAGATACGGATCTATCTTAATGAATCTAGTTATTTTATTTTAACGTACATAATTGTGCTCGACTGTTAGGACTTAAAAAGAAAACCAAAATTTCTAGATGAGAACGGATTTAATAGCAGAAATTTGAAGTGCTAGATTGTCACCTAACAAAACCAGAAATTAATTTCAGGACTTCAAATATAATATGATGCAATTTACAGTGTTCCAATTTAATCAGACTTTTGTTAAGCAAATGTTTCTTTATCAAAATTAACCTAACTTTGAGCCCCCCCCCCCCCCCCCCCCCAACACACACACACAAAAGAACACCTAATATTAGAGTAGTTGAGATATCTTTGACGGCTGTCTACCCACATTTTTTCTTTTTTAAAAAAGGAGCATGCATGCATGCAATGCAATAAAAGTATTCTCACCCGATTCCTAAGTGGGTGAGTATTTTATGTGGTACTATAAATTTTATAATGATCAGTTTTTCTTATATGAACAATATCATAGTCAGAAAAATAATATTATAATAGTGTTTAAATTCAAAAGAATCATATATTGTTTAAATCTGAATAACTATAAAATTTATAATACCAAAGAACTCTTCCTAAATGACAAGGGACAGATGGCGTCTGTCGGTCCTCGCGGATAGAGAAAAAGAAAAATGTAGATCGATTCACTTTTCCCCTAAAATTCCGAATCCACTTTATATTTAAAAAAAAAAATTTCGGGTACACTATTTTTTAGAATTTTAAAAGATTACTCTAAATAATAATAAAATAATAAAAATACATAGAAAAGAGTCATTTTCAAAAAATCTAAAAAAAATAGATAAAAATTCTAAAAAAAAAGTAAAATTTGACATTGAGATTTCAGTGTGTAGATTATATTGAGTGACTTAGATCATCTGTCGGTATTAGAGATTGAAGGCAAAGCAGAAATATCTCCTGCATTTATTAATATATATATATATATATATAGAGTAATGCTATGGTGATTCGCGAAGCAAAAAATTTTTTGTGTTTCGCGTCCGTATCTCGAATTTAAAAATTCAAACGGACGATCCAAACCGTTGAACATCATCTTCATATTGAAATATCCTTGGAGATCAAATTTTATATTTTTTTGAATTTTTTTGATATTTTTTAGATGGGTACAAAGTTTGTTAATCTAAAGATTTCTGCACCATCCAAAACAAGCGACTTTGTACCCATCTAAAAAATATCAAAAAAATTCAAAAAAATATAAAATTTGATCTCCAAGGATATTTCAATATGAAGATGATGCTCAACGGTTTGGATCGGCCGTTTGAACTTTTAAATTCAAGATACGGACGCGAAGCACAAAATTTTTTTTACTTCGCGAAGCAACATAACATTACTCATATATATATATATATATATATATATATATACTATCCATAATTCAGCACTCACATATTAAAAAAAAGGTCGTTAAGTGCCTTTATTAATATCTCCTGCACTTTATTGTCTTCTTTAAGTTTCTTAAGTGTTTAATATTTCTAATTTTTTTAATCACGGATTTAATTAAATGAATCTTTATTCACATATTCATAATTCATAACTTTTTTACCCCCGAATTAAGATGATCGAATGTAAAACCTTGATAGAAGCAAAATTTTAGTCAAACAATTTTTGCAAAAAAAAAAAAAATTTGAATATGGCAGGACCTCTTACGCTATCACACATGTAAACAACCTCCAGTAACTTCTTTTAACTTTTAATGTTAAGTTACAGTAGACCATTTGCCCTGATACATCAGAAGAAAAAATTGAAATATTTGCAAACAGCCTTTCATGATTCACCCAATTTTCTAGGATATCAGTAATTTCAGACTTCATACAGAATTTATCACAGAAACTTGGGCAATAGGTTTCATAAATACTCTTTTGACAAAGCGCATTTTTCTTTCAAGAAAAGGGACAGCGTTGAAGCTTGAAACAAAAATACTGTATACTGAACAAGGCTACTAAAATTTTAAATTTAGGATTAAGAAGGTCCCTATCAACGATCAAGGATCAACAGTCGTACAACTTCTACAGTTTGGTCGGGGAAGTTCCCAAACCATTAGGACCAATTTTGGCCAACAATGCCTACAAGTTTGGCCAGCATGCCTCCAATGTTTCGATCAGCCTCTCCCTCTGTATAAACCCCTCCAATTCTTCTACTTTCTCTGACATTTCATGCAATTCTTACCTTTGTCGGGCACTGCCTCGCTCTGCATGTCACAAGCAGTGTATGTACACTTACAATTACAGTGACGGGTCATCAACAATAGGTTACCTAGGAAGTGAGGCCTTCTCATTAGGATCGATCAGCCTCTCCCTCTGTATAAACACAGGAATCTTCCAGTCAAATGAATCCGGCATATATAGCTGGTTTTAGCCATGGACCCTAGTCACTAATCTCACAGCTTGGATATGGAAAATTGTCCTATTGTTTCACATCCTTAGGTGAATCCAAGAGTAGCCCGGTTTTGTTTGGTTCAGCAGCTGATTTAACAAGCTATACAGATGGAAGAGTTCAGTCGACACCATTCATAAAGAATTCTGCTATGCCAGCATTATATTACCTTACTTTGACAGGTATAACAGTTGGTACAATGCTTCTGAAAAATACCCAAGTCGACATTTTCCTTGAACGAAAATGGCACGGGCGGGGTGTACATAGACTCTGGTATGGGCATGAGTCAACTAGCAGAACCCGCTTACAGTCAAGTTAAATTGGCATCTTTGTCCCAAATAAAATTGCCAGTTGCCAACAGTAGCATCGAGGCATGTGAGCTTTGCTTCAGGTTGCCTTCTTCCTCTGAAAA
Source organism: Schoenoplectus triqueter (assembly GCA_964058805.1). NCBI lineage: Eukaryota > Viridiplantae > Streptophyta > Magnoliopsida > Poales > Cyperaceae > Schoenoplectus > Schoenoplectus triqueter. Next base: position 36,594 of record CAXKVV010000679.1, read on the forward strand.
GTTTGAAATACCAAAATTCACATTCCATTTTGAAGGTGCAGATTTCCAACTGCCAACAACAAATTATATGGCTCAAGACCCAAGTAATGGTGTGAT
>CAXKVV010000680.1:0-39512 GCA_964058805.1 Schoenoplectus triqueter
CGCGCAAAACATGAAAACGGGACCCGACGACCTCGGCAACGCTCAAAACGTGTCCGGGCGCGCAAAATTCGAAAACGAGACAAGACGCCCTCGGTACCGCCGAAAACGAGTCCGGGCGAGCAAAACATGAAAACGGGACCCGACGCCCTCGGCACCGCCGTAAACGAGTCCGGGCGCGCAAAACTGAAAAACGGGACCCGACGCCCTCGGTACCGTCGAAAACGAGTCCGGGCGCGCAAAACAAGAAAACGGGACCCGACGACCTCGGCAACGCCCAAAACGTGTCCGGGCGCGCAAAACTCGAAAACGGGACAGGACGCCCTCGGTACCGCCGAAAACGAGTCCGGGCGCGCAAAACTGAAAAACGGGACTCGACGCCCTCGGCACCGTCGAAAACGAGTCCGGGCGCGCACAACAAGAAAACGGGACCCGACGACCTCGGCAACGCCCAAAACGTGTCCGGGCGCGCAAAACTCGAAAACGGGACAGGACGCCCTCGGTACCGCCGAAAACGAGTCCTGGCGAGCAAAACATGAAAACGGGACCCGACGCCCTCGGCACCGCCGTAAACGAGTCCGGGCGCACAAAACTTAAATACGGGACCTGACGCCCTCGGTACCGCCCAAAACGTGTCCGGGAGCGCAAAACATGAAAACGGGACCCGACGCCCTCGCTACAGCCGAAAACGAGTCCGGGCGCGCAAAACATGAAAACAGGACCCGACGACCTCGGCACCGCCGAAAACGTGATCGGGCGCGAAAAACTTGAAAACGGGAAAGAACGCCCTTGGTACCGCCTAAAACGAGTCCGGGCGCACAAAACATGAAAACGGGACCCGACGACCTCGGCACCGCCGAAAACGAGTCCGGGCGCGCAAAACATGAAAACGGGACCAGACGCCCTCGGTACCGTCGAAAATGAGTTCGGGCGCGCAAAACATGAAAACGGGACCCGACGACCTCGGCAACGCCCAAAACGTGTCCGGGCGCGCAAAACTCGAAACCGGGACAGGACGCCCTCGGTACCGCTGGAAACGTGTCCGGGCACGCAAAAAATGAAAACGGGACCCGACGCCCTCGGCACCGTCGTAAATGAGTCGGGGCGCGCAAAACTTAACAACGGGAAAGGACGCTCTCGGTAACGCCGAAAACGAGTCCGGGCGCGCAATACATGAAAACGGGACCCGACGACCGTCGGCACCGCCGTAAACGAGTCCGGGCGCGCAAAACATGAAAAACAGGACCTGACGACCTCGGCACCGCCCAAAACGTGTCCGGGCGCGAAAAACTTGAAAACGGGAAAGGACTCCCTCGGCACCGCCGAAAATGAGTCCGGGCGCGCAAAAAATGAAAACTGGACCCGACGACCTCGGCACCGCCGAAAACGAGTCCGGGCGCCCAAAACATGAAAACAGGACCCGACGACCTCGGCAACGCCCAAAACGTGTCCGGGCGCGCAAAACTCGAAAACGGGACAAGATGCCCTCGGTACCGCTGGAAACGTGTCCGTGCGCGCAAAACATGAAAACGGGACCCGACGACCTCGGCAACGCCCAAAACGTGTCCGGGCGCGCAAAACATGAAAATGGGACCCGACGACCTCGGCAACGCCCAAAACGTGTCCGAGCGCGCAAAACTCGAAAACGGGACAAGACGCCCTCGGTACCGCTGGAAACTTGTCCGGGCGCGCAAAACATGAAAACGGGACCCGACGACCTCGGCAACGCCCCAAACGTGTCCGGGCGCGCAAAACATGAAAACGGGACCCGACGACCACGGCAACGCCCAAAACGAGTCCGGGCGCACAAAACATGAAAACGGGACCCGACGACCCCGGCAACGCCCAAAACGTGTCCGGGCGTGCAAAACTCGAAAACGGGACAAGACGCCCTCGGTACCGCCGAAAACGAGTCCGGGCGCGCAATACTCAAAAACGGGAAAGGACGCTCTCGGTAACGCCGAAAACGAGTCCGGGCGCGCAATACATGAAAACGGGACCCGACGACCGTCGGCACCGCCGTAAACGAGTCCGGGCGCGCAAAACATGAAAACAGGACCCGACGACCTCGGAACCGTCGAAAACATGTCCGGGCGCGCAAAACGTGAAAACGGGACCCGACGACCTCGGCAACGCCCAAAACGTATCCGGGCGCGCAAAACATGAAAACGGGACCCGACGACCTCGGCAACGCCCCAAACGTGTCAGGGCGCGCAAAACATGAAAACGGGACCCGACAACCTCGGCAACGCCCAAAACGAGTCCGGGCGCGCAAAACTCGAAAACGGGACAAGACGCCCTCGGTACCGCCGAAAACGAGTCCGGGCGAGCAAAACATGAAAACGGGACCCGACGCCCTCGACACCGCCTTAAACGAGTCCGGGCGCGCAAAACATAAAAACGGGACCTGACGCCCTCGGTACCGTCGAAAACGAGTCCGAGCGCGCAAAACAAGAAAACGGGACCCGACGACCTCGGCAACGCCCAAAACGTGTCCGGGCGCGCAAAACTCGAAAACGGGACAGGACGCCCTCGGTACCGCTGGAAATGTGTCCGGGCACGCAAAACATGAAAACGGGACCCGACGCCCTCGGCACCGCCGTAAATGAGTCCGGGCGCGCAAAACTTGAAAAACGGGAAAGGACGCTCTCGGTAAGGCCGAAAACGAGTCCGGGCGCGTAAAACATGAAATCGGGACCCGTCGCCCACGGTACCGCCGAAAACGAGTTCGGGCGCGCAAAACATGAAAACGGGACCCGACGACCTCGGCACCGCCGAAATCGAGTCCGGGCGCACAAAACTTGAAACCGGGACCAGACGACCTTGGCAACGCCCAAAACGTGTCAGGGCGCGCAAAACTCGTAAACGGGACAGGACGACGTCGGTAACGCCGAAAACGAGTCCGGGCGCGCAAAACATGAAAACGGGACCCGACGCCCTCGGCACCGCCGTAAACGAGTCCGGGTGCGCAAAAATTGAAAACGGGAAAGGACGCCCTCAGTAACGCCGAAAACGAGTCCGGGCGCGCAAAAAATGAAAATGGGACCCGACGAACTCGGCACCGTCGTAAACGAGTCCGGGCGCCCAAAACATGAAATCGGGACCCGTCGCCCTCGGTACCGTCGAAAATGAGTTCGGGCTCGCAAAACATGAAAACGGGACTGGACGCCCTCGGCACCGCCGAAAACGAGTCCGGGCGCGCAAAACATGAAAACGGGACCCGACGACCTCGCCACCGCCCAAAACGTGTCCGGGCGCGCAAAACTTGAAAACGGGACAAGACGCCCTCGGTACCGCCGAAAACGAGACCGGGAGCGCAAAACATGAAAACGGGACCCGATGCCCTCGGTACAGCCGAAAACGAGTCCGGGCGCGCAAAACATGAAAACGGGACCCGACGACCTCGGCACCGCCGAAAACGTGTCCGGGCGCGAAAAACTTGAAAACGGGAAAGAACGCCCTTGGTACCGCCCAAAACGAGTCCGGGCGCACAAAACATGAAAACGGGACCCGATGACCTCGGCACCGCCTAAAATGTGTCCGGGCGCGAAAAAATTGAAAACGAGAAAGAACGCCCTCGGTACCGCCGAAAACGAGTCCGGGCGCGCAAAACATGAAAACGGGATCCGACGACCTCGGCACCGCCAAAAACGAGTCCGGGCGCGCAAAACATGAAAACGGGATCCGACGACCTCGGCACCGCCAAAAACGAGTCCGGGCGCGCAAAACATGAAAACGGCACCCGACGACCTCGCTAACGCCCAAAACGTGTCCGGGCGCGCAAAACTCGAAAACGGGACAGGACGCCATCGGTACCGCCGAAAACGAGTCCGGGCGCGCAAAACATAAAAACGGGACGCGACGCCCTCGGTACCGCCGAAAAAAAAGTCCAGGCGCGCAAAACATGAAAACGGGACCCGACGACCTCGGCAACTCCCAAAACGTGTCCGGGCGCGCAAAACTCGAAAACGGGACAAGACGACCTCGGCACCGTCCAAAACGTGTCCGGGAGCGCAAAACATGAAAACGGGACCCGACGCCCTCGGTACATCCGAAAACGAGTCCGGGCGCGCAAAACATGAAAACGGGACCCGACGACCTCGGCACCGCCGAAAACGTGTCCGGGCGCGAAAAACTTGAAAACTGGAAAGAACGCCATCGGCACTGCCGAAAACGGGTCCGGGCGCGAAAATCTTGAAAACTGGAAAGAACGCCATCGGCACCGCCGAAAACCTGTCCGGGCGCGAAAAACTTGAAAACTGGAAATAACGCCATCGGTACCGCCGAAAACGAGTCCGGGCGCGCAAAACATGAAAACGGGACCCAACGACCTCGGCAACGCCCAAAACGTGTCCGGGTGCGCAAAACTCGAAAACGGGACAGGACACCCTAGGTACCGCCGGAAACGTGTCAGGGCGCGCAAAACATGAAAACGGGACCCGACGCCCTCGGCACCGCCGTAAACGAGTCCGGGCGCGCAAAACATGAAAACGGGACCCGACGACCTCGGCACCGCCGTAAACGAGTCCGGGCGCGCAAAACTTAAAAACGGGACCCGACGCCCTCGATACTGCCGAAAACGAGTCCGGGCGCGCAAAACATGAAAACAGGACCCGACGACCTCGGAACCGTCGAAAACATGTCCGGGCGCGAAAAACTTGAAAATGGGAAAGGACGCCCTCGGGACCGCAAAAAACGAGTCCGGGCGCGCAAATCATGAAAACGGGACCCGACGACCTCGGCACCGCCGAAAAACAAAACCGGGCGCGCAAAACTCAAAAACGGGACAAGACGACCTCGGCATCGCACAAAACGTGTCCGGGAGCGCAAAACATGAAAACGGGACCCGACGCCCTCGGTACAGCCGAAAATGAGTCCGAGCGCGCAAAACATGAAAACGGGACCCGACGACCTCGGCACCGCCGAAAATGAGTCCGGGCGAGAAAAACTTGAAAACTGGAAAGAACGCCATCGGTACCGCCGAAAACGTGTCCGGGCGCGAAAAACTTGAAAACGGAACCCGACGACGTCGGTACCGCCGAAAACGAGTCCGGGCGCGCAAAACATGAAAACGGGACCCGACGACCTCGACAACGCCCAAAACGTGTCCGGGAGCGAAAAAACTCGAAAACGGGACATGACACCCTAGGTAGCGCCGGAAACGTGTCCGGGCGCGCAAAACATGAAAACGGGACCCGACGCCCTCGGCACCGTCGTAAACGGGTCCGGGCGCGCAAAACTTGAAAACGGGAAAGGACGCCCTCGGTAACGCCGAAAACGAGTCCGGGCGCTCAAAACATGAAAACGGGACCCAACGACCTCGGCACCGCCATAAACGAGTCCGGGCGCGCTAAACTTAAAAACGAGACCCGACGCCCTCGATACTGCCGAAAACGAGTCCGGGCGCGCAAAAACATGAAAACAAGACCCGACGACCTCGGAACCGTCGAAAACATGTCCGGGCGCGAAAAACTTGAAAATGGGAAAGGACGCCCTCGGGACCGCAGAAAACGAGTCCGGGCGCGCAAAACATGAAAACGGGACCCGACGACCTCGGCACCGCCGAAAAACTAGTCCGGGCGCGCAAAACGTGAAAACGGGACCCGACGACCTCGGCAACGCCCAAAACGTGTTCGGGCGCGCAAAACTCAAAAACGGGACAAGACGACCTCGGCACCGCCCAAAACGTGTCCGGGCGCGAAAAACTTGAAAACGGGAAAGGACGCCCTCGGTACCGCTGAAAATGAGTCTGGGCGCGCAAAACATGAAAACGGGACCCGACGACCTCGGCACCGCCGAAAACGAGTCCGGGCGAGAAAAACTTGAAAACTGGAAAGAACGCCATCGGTACCGCCGAAAACGTGTCCGGGAGCGAAAAACTTGAAAACGGAACCCAACGACGTCGGTACCGCCGAAAACGAGTCCGGGCGCGCAAAACATGAAAACGGGACCCGACGACCTCGACAACGCCCAAAACGTGTCCGGGCGCGCAAAACTCGAAAACGGGACAGGACGCCCACGGTACCGCCGGAAACGTGTCCGGGCGCGCAAAACATGAAAACGGGACCCAACGCCCTCGGCACCGCCGTAAACGAGTCCGGGCGCGCAAAACTTAAAAACGGGACCCGACGCCCTCGGCACCGCCGTAAACGAGTCCGGGCGCGCAAAACATGAAAACGGGACCCGACGACCTCGGCAACGCCCAAAACGTGTCCGGGCGCGCAAAACTCGAAAACGGGACAAGACGCCCTCGGTACCGCCGAAAACGAGTCCGGGCGAGCAAAACATGAAAACGGGACCCGACGCCCTCGGCACCGCCGTAAACGAGTCCGGGCGCGCAAAACTGAAAAACGGGACCCAACGCCCTCGACACCGCCGTAAACGAGTCCGGGCGCGCAAAACATGAAAACGGGACCCGACGATCTCGGCAACGCCCAAAACGTGTCCGGGCGCGCAAAACTCAAAAACGGGACAGGACGCCCTCGGTACCGCTGGAAACGTGTCCGGGCACGCAAAACATGAAAACGGGACCCGACGCCCTCGGTAACGCCGAAAACGAGTCCGGGCGCGTAATACATGAAAACGGGACCCGATGACCTCGGCTCCGCCGTAAACGAGTCCGGGCGCGCAAAACATGAAAACAGGACCTGACGACCTCAGCACCGCCCAAAAGGTGTCCGGGCGCGAAAAACTTGAAAACGGGAAAGGACGCCCTCGGTGCCGCCGGAAACGTGTCCGGGCGCACAAAACATGAAAACGGGACCCGACGACCTCGGCACCGCCGAAAACGAGTCCGGGCGCGCAAAACATGAAAACGGGATCCGACGACCTCGACAACGCCCAAAACGTGTCCGGGCGCGCAAAACTCGAAAACGGGACAGGACGCCCACGGTACCGCCGGAAACGTGTCCGGGCGCGCAAAACATGAAAACGGGACCCAACGCCCTCGTCACCGCCGTAAACGAGTCCGGGCGCGCAAAACATGAAAACGGGACCCGACGACCTCGGCACTGCCGAAAACGAGTCCGGGCGCGCAAAACTCGAAAACGGGACAAGACGCCCTCGGAATCGCCAAAAACGAGTCCGGGCGAGCAAAACATGAAAACGGGACCCGACGCCCTCGGCACCGCCGTAAACGAGTCCGGGCGCGCGAAACTAAAAAACGGGACCCGACGCCCTCGGTACCGTCGAAAACGAGTCCGGGCGAGCAAAACATGAAAACGGGACCCGACGACCTCGGCAACGCCCAAAACGTGTCCGGGCGCACAAAACTCGAAAACGGGACAGGACACCCTCGGTGCCGCCGGAAACGTGTCCGGGCGCGCAAAACATGAAAATGGGACCCGACGCCCACGGCACCGCCGTAAACGAGTCCGGGCGCGCAAAACATAAAAACGGGACCCGACGCCCTCGGTACCGTCGGAAACGAGTCCGGGAGCGCAAAACATGAAAACGGGACCCGACGCCCTCGGTACAGCCGAAAACGAGTCCGAGCGCGCAAAACATGAAAACGGGACCCGACGACCTCGGCACCGCCGAAAATGAGTCCGGGCGAGAAAAACTTGAAAACTGGAAAGAACGCCATCGGTACCGCCGAAAACGTGTCCGGGCGCGAAAAACTTGAAAACGGAACCCGACGACGTCGGTACCGCCGAAAACGAGTCCGGGCGCGCAAAACATGAAAACGGGACCCGACGACCTCGACAACGCCCAAAACGTGTCCGGGAGCGAAAAAACTCGAAAACGGGACATGACACCCTAGGTAGCGCCGGAAACGTGTCCGGGCGCGCAAAACATGAAAACGGGACCCGACGCCCTCGGCACCGTCGTAAACGGGTCCGGGCGCGCAAAACTTGAAAACGGGAAAGGACGCCCTCGGTAACGCCGAAAACGAGTCCGGGCGCTCAAAACATGAAAACGGGACCCAACGACCTCGGCACCGCCATAAACGAGTCCGGGCGCGCTAAACTTAAAAACGAGACCCGACGCCCTCGATACTGCCGAAAACGAGTCCGGGCGCGCAAAAACATGAAAACAAGACCCGACGACCTCGGAACCGTCGAAAACATGTCCGGGCGCGAAAAACTTGAAAATGGGAAAGGACGCCCTCGGGACCGCAGAAAACGAGTCCGGGCGCGCAAAACATGAAAACGGGACCCGACGACCTCGGCACCGCCGAAAAACTAGTCCGGGCGCGCAAAACGTGAAAACGGGACCCGACGACCTCGGCAACGCCCAAAACGTGTTCGGGCGCGCAAAACTCAAAAACGGGACAAGACGACCTCGGCACCGCCCAAAACGTGTCCGGGCGCGAAAAACTTGAAAACGGGAAAGGACGCCCTCGGTACCGCTGAAAATGAGTCTGGGCGCGCAAAACATGAAAACGGGACCCGACGACCTCGGCACCGCCGAAAACGAGTCCGGGCGAGAAAAACTTGAAAACTGGAAAGAACGCCATCGGTACCGCCGAAAACGTGTCCGGGAGCGAAAAACTTGAAAACGGAACCCAACGACGTCGGTACCGCCGAAAACGAGTCCGGGCGCGCAAAACATGAAAACGGGACCCGACGACCTCGACAACGCACAAAACGTGTCCGGGCGCGCAAAACTCGAAAACGGGACAGGACGCCCACGGTACCGCCGGAAACGTGTCCGGGCGCGCAAAACATGAAAACGGGACCCAACGCCCTCGGCACCGCCGTAAACGAGTCCGGGCGCGCAAAACATGAAAACGGGACCCGACGACCTCGGCAACGCCCAAAACGTGTCCGGGCGCGCAAAACTCGAAAACGGGACAAGACGCCCTCGGTACCGCCGAAAACGAGTCCGGGCGAGCAAAACATGAAAACGGGACCCGACGCCCTCGGCACCGCCGTAAACGAGTCCGGGCGCGCAAAACTGAAAAACGGGACCCAACGCCCTCGACACCGCCGTAAACGAGTCCGGGCGCGCAAAACATGAAAACGGGACCCGACGATCTCGGCAACGCCCAAAACGTGTCCGGGCGCGCAAAACTCGAAAACGGGACAGGACGCCCTCGGTACCGCTGGAAACGTGTCCGGGCACGCAAAACATTAAAACGGGACCCGACGCCCTCGGTAACGCCGAAAACGAGTCCGGGCGCGTAATACATGAAAACGGGACCCGATGACCTCGGCTCCGCCGTAAACGAGTCCGGGCGCGCAAAACATGAAAACAGGACCTGACGACCTCAGCACCGCCCAAAAGGTGTCCGGGCGCGAAAAACTTGAAAACGGGAAAGGACGCCCTCGGTGCCGCCGGAAACGTGTCCGGGCGCACAAAACATGAAAACGGGACCCGACGACCTCGGCACCGCCGAAAACGAGTCCGGGCGAGAAAAACTTGAAAACTGGAAAGAACGCCATCGGTACCGCCGAAAACGTGTCCGGGAGCGAAAAACTTGAAAACGGAACCCAACGACGTCGGTACCGCCGAAAACGAGTCCGGGCGCGCAAAACATGAAAACGGGATCCGACGACCTCGACAACGCCCAAAACGTGTCCGGGCGCGCAAAACTCGAAAACGGGACAGGACGCCCACGGTACCGCCGGAAACGTGTCCGGGCGCGCAAAACATGAAAACGGGACCCAACGCCCTCGTCACCGCCGTAAACGAGTCCGGGCGCGCAAAACATGAAAACGGGACCCGACGACCTCGGCACTGCCGAAAACGAGTCCGGGCGCGCAAAACTCGAAAACGGGACAAGACGCCCTCGGAATCGCCAAAAACGAGTCCGGGCGAGCAAAACATGAAAACGGGACCCGACGCCCTCGGCACCGCCGTAAACGAGTCCGGGCGCGCGAAACTAAAAAACGGGACCCGACGCCCTCGGTACCGTCGAAAACGAGTCCGGGCGAGCAAAACATGAAAACGGGACCCGACGACCTCGGCAACGCCCAAAACGTGTCCGGGCGCACAAAACTCGAAAACGGGACAGGACACCCTCGGTGCCGCCGGAAACGTGTCCGGGCGCGCAAAACATGAAAATGGGACCCGACGCCCACGGCACCGCCGTAAACGAGTCCGGGCGCGCAAAACATAAAAACGGGACCCGACGACCTCGGTACCGTCGGAAACGAGTCCGGGCGCGCAAAACATGAAAACGGGACCCGACGACCTCGGCAACGCCCAAAACGTGTCCGGGCGCGCAAAATTCGAAAACAAGACAGGACGCCCTCGGTACCGCTGGAAACGTGTCCGGGCACGCAAAGCATGAAAACGGTACCCGACGCCCTCGGCACCGCCGTAAACGAGTCCGGGCGCGCAAAACTTGAAAAACGGGAAAGGACGCTCTCGGTAACGCCGAAAACGAGTCGGGGCGCGCAAAACATGAAATCGGGACCCGTCGCCCACGGTACCGCCGAAAACGAGTTCGGGCGCGCAAAACATGAAAAGGGGACCCTACGACCTCGCCACCGCCCAAAACGTGTCCGAGCGCGCAAAACTAGAAAACGGGACAAGACGCCCTCGGTACCGCCGAAAACGAGACCGGGAGCGCAAAACATTAAAACGGGACCCGATGCCCTCGGTACAGCCGAAAACGAGTCCGGGCGCGCAAAGCATGAAAACGAGACCCGACGACCTCGGCACCACCGAAAACGTGTCCGGGCGCGAAAAACTTGAAAACGGGAAAGAACGCCCTTGGTACCGCCCAAAACGAGTCCGGGCGCACAAAAAATGAAAACGGGACCCGACGACCTCTCAAACGCCCAAAACGTGTCCGGGCGCGCAAAGCTTGAAAACGGCACCGGACGCCCTCGGTACCTCCCTAAACGAGTCCGGGACCGCAAATCATGAAAACGGGACCGACGCCCTCGATACTGCCGAAAACGAGTCCAGGCGCGCAAAACATGAAAATAGGACCCGACGACCTCGGAATCGTCGAAAACATGTCCGGGCGCGAAAAACTTGAAAACGGGAAAGGACGCCCTCGTGACTGCAGAAAACGAGTCCGGGAGCGCAAAACATGAAAACGGGACCCGACGCCCTCGGTACAGCCGAAAACGAGTCCGGGCGCGTAAAACATGAAATCGGGACCCGTCGCCCACGGTACTGCCGAAAACGAGTTCGGGCGCGCAAAACATGAAAACGGGACCCGACGACCTCGGCACCGCCGAAAACGAGTCCGGGCGCGCAAAACTTGAAAACGGGATCCGACGACCTTGGCAACGCCCAAAACGTGTCCGGGAGCGCAAAACTCGAAAAACGGGACAGGACGACGTCGGTAACGCCGAAAACGAGTCCGGGCGCGCAAAACATGAAAACGGGACCCGACGCCCTCGGCACCGCCGTAAACGAGTCCGGGCGCGCAAAACATCACAACGGGACCAGACGACCTCGCCACCGCCCAAAACGTGTCCGGGCGAGCAAAACTTGAAAACGGGATAAGACGCCCTCGGTACCGCCGAAAACGAGACCGGGAGCGCAAAACATGAAAACGGGACCCGATGCCCTCGGTACAGCCGAAAACGAGTCCGGGCGCGCAAAACAGGAAAACGGGACCCGATGCCCTCGGTACAGCCGAAAACGAGTCCGGGCGCGCAAAGCATGAAAACGGGACCCGACGACCTCGGCACCGCCGAAAACGTGTCCGGGCGCGAAAAACTTGAAAACGGGAAAGAACTCCCTTGGTACCGCCGAAAACGAGTCCGGGCGTACAAAACATGAAAACGGGACCCGACGACCTCGGCGCCGCCCAAAATATGTTCGGGAGCGCAAAACATGAAAACGGCACCCGACGACCTCGCTAACGCCCAAAACGTGTCCGGGCGCTCAAAACTCGAAAACGGGACAGGACGCCATCGGTACCGCCGAAAACGAGTCCGGGAGCGCAAAACATGAAAACGGGACCGACGCCCTCGATACTGTCGAAAACGAGTCCGGGCGCGCAAAACATGAAAACAAGACCCGACGACCTCGGAACCGTCGAAAACATGCCCGGGCGCGAAAAACTTGAAAACGGGAAAGGACGCCCTAGGGACTGTAGAAAACGAGTCCGGTCGCGCAAAACATGAAAACGGGACCCGACGACCTCGGCACCGCCGAAAAACAAGTCCGGGCGCGCAAACATGAAAACGGGACCCGACGACCTCGGCAACGCCCAAAACATGTCCGGGCGCTCAAAACTCGAAAACGGTACAAGACGACCTCGGCACCGCCCAAAACATTTCCGGGAGCGCAAAACATGAAAACGGGACCCGACGCCCTCGGTACAGCCGAAAACGAGTCCGGGCGCGCAAAACATGAAAACGGGACCCGACGACCTCGGCACCGCCGAAAACGTGAAAGGGCGCGAAAAACTTGAAAACTGGAAAGAACGCCATCGGTACCGCCGAAAACGAGTCCGGGCGCGCAAAACAAGAAAACGGAACCCGACGACGTCGGCACCGCCGAAAACGAGTCCGGGCGCGCAAAACATGAAAACGGGACCGACGACCTCGGCAACGCCCAAAACGTGTCCGGGCGCGCAAAACTCGAAAACGGGACAGGACGCCCTCGGTACCGCCAGAAACGTGTCCGGGCGCGCAAAACATGAAAACGGGACCCGACGCCCTCGGCACCGCCGTAAACGAGTCCGGGCGCGCAAAACATGAAAACGGGAAAGGACGCCCTCGGTAGCGCCGAAAACGAGTCCGGGCGCGCAAAACATGAAAACGGGACGCGACGACCTCGGCACCGCCTAAAACGTGTCCGGGCGCGCAAAACTTGAAAACGGGACAAGACCCCCTCGGTACCGCCGAAAACGAGTCCGGGCGAGCAAAACATGAAAAAGGGACCCGTCGCCCTCGGCACCGCCGTAAACGAGTCCGGGCGCGCAAAACATGAAAACGGGAAAGGACGCCCTCGGTAACGCCGAAAACGAGTCCGGGCGGGCAAAACATGAAAACGGGACCCGACAACCTCGGCACCGCCTAAAACGTGTCCGGGCGCGCAAAATTTGAAAACGGGACACGACCCCCTCGGTACCGCCGAAAACGAGTCCGGGCGAGCAAAACATGAAAAAGGGACCCGTCGCCCACGGTACCTCCGAAAATGAGTCCGGGCGCCCCAAACGTAAAAACGGGACCCGACGACCTCAGCAACGCCGAAAATGAGTCCGGGCGCGCAAAATATGAAAACGGGACCCGACGACCTCGGCAACGCCCAAAACGTGTCCGGGCGCGCAAAACTCGAAAACGGGACAAGACGCCCTCGGTACCGCTGAAAATGAGTCCGGGCGAGCAAAACATGAAAACGGGACCCGACGCCCTCGGCACCGCCGTAAACGAGTCCGGGCGCGAAAAACTTGAAAACGGGAAAGGACGCCCTCGGTACCGCCGAAAATGAGTCTCGGCGCGCAAAACATGAAAACGGGACCCGACGACCTCGGCACCGCCGAAAACGAGTCCGGGCGCACAAAACATGAAAACGGGAAAGGACGCTCTCGGTAACGCCGAAAACGAGTCCGGGCGCGCAAAACAAGAAAACGGGACCCGACGACCTCGGCACCGCCGTAAACGAGTCCGGGCGCGCAAACCATGAAATCGGGACCCGTCGCCCACGGTTCCGCCGAAAACGAGTTCGGGCGCGCAAAACATGAAAACGGGACCCGTCGACCTCGGCACCGCCGTAAACGAGTCCGGGCGCGCAAAACATGAAATCGGGACCCGTCGCCCACGGTACAGCCGAAAACGAGTCCGGGCGCGCAAAACATGAAAACGGGACCCGACGACCTCGACACCGCCGTAAACGAGTCCGGGCGTACAAAACATGAAATCGGGACCCGTCGTCCACAGTACCGCCGAAAACGAGTCCGGGCGCGCAAAACATGAACACGGGATAGGACGCCCTCGGCACCGCCGAAAACGTGTCCGGGCGCGAAAAACTTGAAAACGGGAAAGGACGCCCTCGGTACCGCCGAAAATGAGTCTGGGCGCGCAAAACATGAAAACGGGACCCGACGACCTCGGTACCGCCGGAAACGTGTCCGGGCGGGCAAAACATGAAAACGGGACCCGACGCCCTCGGCACCGCCGTAAACGAGTCCGGGCGCACAAAACATGAAAACGGGAAAGGACGCCCTCGGTAGCGCCGAAAACAAGTCCGGGCGGGCAAAACATGAAAACGGGACCCGACGACCTCGGCACCGCCTAAAACGTGTCCTGGCGCGCAAAACTTGAAAACGGGACACGACCCCCTCGGTACCGCCGAAAACGAGTCCGGGCGAGCAAAACATGAAAAAGGGACCCGTCGCCCTCGGCACCGCCGTAAACGAGTCCGGGCGCGCAAAACATGAAAACGGGAAAGGACGCCCTCGGTAACGCCGAAAACGAGTCCGTGTGCGCAAAACATGAAAACGGGACCCGACGACCTCGGCACAGCCGTCAACGAGTCCGGGCGCGCAAAACATGAAAACGGGACCCGACGACCTCGGCACCACCGTAAACGAGTCCGGGCGCGCAAAACATGAAATCGGGACCCGTCGCCCACGGTACCTCCGAAAATGAGTCCGGGCGCCCCAAACGTAAAAACGGGACCCGACGACCTCGGCAGCGCCGAAAATGAGTCCGGGCGCGCAAAATATGAAAACTGGACCCGACGACCTCGGCAACGCCCAAAACGTGTCCGGGCGCGCAAAACTCGAAAACGGGACAAGACGCCCTCGGTACCGCTGAAAACGAGTCCGGGCGAGCAAAACATGAAAACGGGACCCGACGCCCTCGGCACCGCCGTAAACGAGTCCGGGCGCGAAAAACTTGAAAACGGGAAAGGACGCCCTCGGTACCGCCGAAAATGAGTCTCGGCGCGCAAAACATGAAAACGGGACCCGACGACCTCGGCACCGCCGAAAACGAGTCCGGGCGCACAAAACATGAAAACGGGAAAGGACGCTCTCGGTAACGCCGAAAACGAGTCCGGGCGCGCAAAACAAGAAAACGGGACCCGACGACCTCGGCACCGCCGTAAACGAGTCCGGGCGCGCAAACCATGAAATCGGGACCCGTCGCCCACGGTTCCGCCGAAAACGAGTTCGGGCGCGCAAAACATGAAAACGGGACCCGTCGACCTCGGCACCGCCGTAAACGAGTCCGGGCGCGCAAACCATGAATTCGGGACCCGTCGCCCACGGTTCCGCCGAAAACGAGTTCGGGCGCGCAAAACATGAAAACGGGACCCGTCGACCTCGGCACCGCCGTAAACGAGTCCGGGCGCGCAAAACATGAAATCGGGACCCGTCGCCCCCGGTACAGCCGAAAAGGAGTCCGGGCGCGCAAAACATGAAAATGGGACCCGACGACCTCGGCACCGCCGTAAACGAGTCCGGGCGTACAAAACATGAAATCGGGACCCGTCGTCCACGGTACCGCCGAAAACGAGTCCGGGCGCGCAAAACATGAACACGGGATAGGACGCCCTCGGCACCGCCGAAAACGTGTCCGGGCGCGCAAAACATGAAAACGGGACCCGACGCCCACGGTACCGCCGAAAACAAGTCCGGGCGCGCAAAACTTCAAAACGGGAAAGGACGCCCTCGGTACGGCCAAAAACGAGTCCGGGTGCGCAAAACTTGAAAACGGGACCCGACGCCCACGGTACCGCCGAAAACAAGTCCGAGCGCGCAAAACATGTAAAAGGGACCCGACGCCCTCGGCACCGCCGTAAACGAGTCCGGGCGCGAAAATGAGTCTGGGCGCGCAAAACATGAAAACGAGTCTGGGCGCCCTCGGTACCGCCGAAAATGAGTCTGGGCGCGCAAAACATGAAAACGGGACCCGACGACCTCGGCACCGCCGAAAACGAGTCCGGGCGCACAAAACATGAAAACGGGACCCGACGACCTCGGCAACGCCCAAAACGTGTCCGGGCGCGCAAAACTCGAAAACGGGACAAGACGTCCTCGGTACCGCCGAAAACGAGTCCGGGCGAGCAAAACATGAAAACGGGACCCGACGCCCTCGGCACCGCCGTAAACGAGTCCGGGCGCGTAAAACTTGAAAACGGGAAAGGACGCTCTCGGTAACGCCGAAAACGAGTCCGGGAGCGCAAAACATGAAAACGGGACCCGACGACCTCGGCACCGCCGTAAACGAGTCCGGGCGCGCAAAACATGAAATCGGGACGCGACGACCTCGGCACAGCTGTAAACGAGTACGGGCGCGCAAAACATGAAAACGGGACCCGACGACCTCGGCACCACCGTAAACGAGTCCGGGCGCGCAAAACATGAAATCGGGACCCGTCGCCCACGGTACCGCCGAAAACGAGTCCGGGCGCCCCAAACATAAAAACAGGACCCGACGACCTCGGCACCGCCGAAAACGAGTCCGGGCGCGCAAAACATGAAAACGGGACCCGACGACCTCGGCAACGCCCAAAACGTGTCCGGGCGCGCAAAACTCGAAAACGGGACAAGACGCCCTCAGTACCGCTGAAAACGAGTCCGGGCAAGCAAAACATGAAAACGGGACCCGACGCCCTCGGCACCGCCGTAAACGAGTCCGGGCGCGAAAAACTTGAAAACGGGGAAGGACGCCCTCGGTACCGCCGAAAATGAGTCTGGGCGCGCAAAACATGAAAACGGGACCCGACGACCTCGGCACCGCCGAAAACGAGTCCGGGCGCACAAAACATGAAAACGGGACCCGACGACCACGGCAACGCCCAAAACGTGTCCGGGCGCGCAAAACTCGAAAACGGGACAAGACGCCCTCGGTACCGCCGAAAACTAGTCCGGGCGAGCAAAACATGAAAACGAGACCCGACGCCCTGGGCACCGCCGTAAACGAGTCCGGGCACGCAAAATTTGAAAACGGGAAAGGACGCTCTCGGCAACGCCGAAAACGAGTCCGGGCGCCCCAAACATGAAAACGGTACCCGACGACCTCGGCACCGCCGTAAACGAGTCCGGGCGCGCAAAACATGAAATCGGGACCCGTCACCCACGGTTCCGCCGAAAACGAGTTCGGCCGCGCAAAACATGAAAACGGGACCCGTCGACCTCGGCACCGCCGTAAATGAGTCCGGGCGCGCAAAACATGAAATCGGGACCCGTCGCCCACGGAACCGCCGAAAACGAGTCCGGGCGCGCAAAACATGAAAACGGGACCCGACGACCTCGGCACAGCCGTAAACGAGTCCGGGCGCGCAAAACATTAAAACGGGACCCGACGACCTCGGCACCGCTGTAAACGAGTCCGGGCGCGCAATACATGAAATCGGGACCCGTCGCCCACGGTACCGCCGAAAACGAGTCCGGGCGCCCCAAACATATAAACGGGACCTGACGAACTCGGCACCGCCGAAAACGATTTCGGGTGCGCAAAACATGAAAACGGGACCCGACGACCTCGGAAACACCCAAAACGTGTCCGGGCGCGCAAAACTTGAAAACGGGACAAGACGCCCACGGTACCGCCGTAAACGATTCCGGGCGCGAAAAACTTGAAAGCGGGAAAGGACGCCCTCGGTACCGCCGAAAATGAGTCTGGGCGCGCAAAACATGAAAACGCGACCCGTCGACCTCGGCACCGCCGAACACGAGTCCGGGCGGACAAAACATGAAAACGGGACAAGACGCCCTCGGTACCGCCGAAAACGAGTTCGGGCGAGCAAAACATGAAAACGGGACCCGACGCCCTCGGCACCGCCGTAAACGAGTCCGGGCGCGCAAAACTTAAAAACGGGACCCGACGCCCTCGGTACCTACGAAAACGAGTCCGGGCGCGCAAAACATGAAAACGGGACCCGCCGACCTCGGCAACGCCCAAAACATGTCCGGGCGCGCAAAACTCGAAAACGGGACAGTTCGCCCTCGGTACCGCTTGAAACGTGTCCGGGCACGCAACACTTGAAAACGGGACCCGACGCCCTCGGCACCGCCGTAAACGAGTCCGGGCGCGCAAAACTTGAAAACGGGAAAGGACGCTCTCGGTAACGCCGAAAACGAGTCTAGGCGCACAAAACTTGAAATTGGACCCGACGACCTCAGCACCGCCGTAAACGAGTCCGGGCGCGCAAAACATGAAAACGGGACCCGACACATTCGGCACCGTCGTAAACGAGTCCGGGCGCGCAAAACTTCAAAACGGGACCCGACGCCCTCGGTACCGTCGAAAACGATTCCGGGCGCGCAAAACATGAAATCGGGAGCCGACGCCCTCGTCACCGCCGTAAACGAGTCCGGGCGCGCAAAAATGGAAAACGGGAAAGGACGCCCTCGGTAACGCCGAAAACGAGTCCGGGCGCGCAAAAGATGAAAACGGGACCCGACGAACTCGGCACCGCCGTAAACGAGTTCGGGCGCGCAAAACATGAAATTGGGACCCGTCGCTCATGGTACCGCCGAAAACGTGTCCGGGCGCGCACAACATGAAAACGGGACAGGACGCCCTCGGCACCGCCGAAAACGTGTCCAGGCGCGCAAAACATGAAAACGGGACCCGACGCCCATGGTACCGCCGAAAATAAGTCCGAGCGCGCAAAACATGTAAAAAGGACCCGACGCCCTCGGTACCGCCGAAAATGAGTCCGGGCGTGCAAAACATGAAAACGGGACCCGACGACCTCGGCAACGCCCGAAACGTGTCCGGGCGCGCAAAACTCGAAAACGGGACAAGACGCCCTCAGTTCCGCCGAAAACGAGTCCGGGCGAGCAAAATATGAAAACGGGACCCGACGCCCTCGGCACCGCCGTAAACGAGTTCGGGCGCGCAAAACTTGAAAACGGCTCCCGACGCCCTCGGTACCGTCGAAAACGAGTCCGGGCGCGCAAAACATGAAAACGGGACCCGACGACCTCGGCACCGCCCAAAACGTGTCCGGGCGCGCAAAACTTGAAAACGGGACCCGACGACCTCGGCACCGCCGTAAACGAGTCCGGGCGCGCAAAAAATGAAATCGCGATCCGTCGCCCACGGTACCGCCGTAAAAGCTTTGGGCGCCCAAAACATGAAAACGGGACACGACGACCTCGGCAACGCCCAAAACGTGTCCGGGCGCGCAAAACTTGAAAACGGGACAAGACGCCCTCGGTACCGCCGAAAACGAGTCCGGGCGAGCAAAACATAAAAACGGGACCCGACGCCCTCGGCACCGCCGTAAACGAGTCCGGGCGCGCAAAACTTGAAAACGGGACCCGACGCCCTCGCTACCGCCGAAAACGAGTCCGGGAGCGCAAAACATGAAAACAGGACCCGATGACCTCGGCACCGCCGAAAACGTGTTCGGGCGCGAAAAACTTGAAAACGGGAAAGGACGCCCTCGGGATCGCCGAAAACGAGTCCGGGCGCGCAAAACATGAAAACGGGACCCGACGACCTCGGCAACGCCCAAAACGTGTCCGGGCGCGCAAAATTCGAAAACGGGACTAGACCCCCTCGGTACCGCCGAAAACGAGTCCGGGCGAGCAAAACATGAAAAAGGGACCTGACCCCCTCGGTACCTCCCAAAATGAGTCCGGGAGCGCAAAACATGTAAACGAGACCCGACGCCCTCGATACAGCTGAAAACGAGTCCGGGCGCGCAAAACATTAAAACAGGACCCGATGACCTCGGCACCGCCGAAAACGTGTCCGGGCGCGAAAAACTTGAAAACGGGAAAGGACGCCCTCGGGACCGCCGAAAACGATTTCGGGCGCGCAAAACAGGAAAACGGGACCCGACGACCTCGGCAACGCCCAAAACGTGTCCGGGCGAGCAAAACATGAAAAAGGGACCCGTCGCCCTCGGCACCGCCCAAAACGTGTCCGGGCGCGCAAACATTGAAAACGGGACAGGATGCCCTCGGTACCTCCCAAAACGAGTCCGGGAGCGCAAAACATGAAAATGGGATCCGACGACCTCGGCACCGCCAAAAACGAGTCCGGGCGCGCAAAACATGAAAACAGGACCCGACGACCTCGGCACCGCCGAAAACATGTCCGGGCGCGAAAAACTTGAAAACGGCAAAGGACGCCCTCGGGACCGCAGAAAACGAGTCCGGGCGCGCAAAACATGAAAACAGGACCCGACGACCTCGGCACCGCCGAAAAAACGAGTCCGGGCGCGCAAAACATGAAAACGAGACCCGACGACCTCGGCAACGCCCAAAACGTGTCCGGGCGCGCAAAACTCGAAAACGGGACAAGACGCCCTCGGCACCGCCGAAAACGAGTCCGGGCGAGCAAAACATGAAAACGGGACCCGACGCCCTCGGCACCGCCGTAAAAGAGTCCGGGCGCGCATAACTTCAAAACGGGACCCGACGCCCTCGGTACCGTCGAAAACGATTCTGGGCGCGCAAAACAAGAAAACGAGACCCGACGACCTCCGCACCGCCCAAAACGTATCCGGGCGCGCAAAACATGAAATCGGGACTCGACGACCTCGGCACGGCCGTAAACGAGTCCGGGCGCGCAAAACATGAAAACGGGACCCGACGACCTCGGCACCACCGTAAACGAGTCCGGGCGCGGAAAACATGAAATCGGGACCCGTCGCCCACAGTACCGCCGAAAACGAGTCCGGGCGCCCCAAACATAAAAACGGGACCCGACGACCTCGGCACCGCCGAACACGAGTCCGGGCGCGCAAAACATGAAAACGGGACCCGACGACCTCGGCAACGCCCAAAACGTGTCCGGGCGCGCAAAACTCGAAAACGGGACAAGACGCCCTCGGTACCGCTGAAAACGAGTCCGGGCAAGCAAAACATGAAAACGGGACCCGACGCCCTCGGCACCGCCGTAAACGAGTCCGGGCGCGAAAAACTTGAAAACGGGGAAGGACGCCCTCGGTACCGTCGAAAATGAGTCTGGGCGCGCAAAACATGAAAACGGGACCCGACGACCTCGGCACCGCCGAAAACGAGTCTGGGCGCGCAAAACATGAAAACGGGACCCGACGCTCTCGGTAACGCCGAAAACGAGTCCGGGCGCGCAAAACATGAAAACGGGACTCGACGACCTCGGCACCGCCGTAAACGAGTCCGGGCGCTCAAAACATGAAATCGGGACCCGTAGCCCACGGTTCCGCCGAAAACGAGTTCGGGCGCGCAAAACATGAAAACGGGACCCGTCGACCTCGGCACCGCCGAAAACGAGTTCGGGCGCGCAAAACATGAAAATGGGACCCGTCGACCTCGGCACCGCCGTAAACGAGTCCGGGCGCGCAAAACATGAAATCGGGACCCGTCGCCCACGGTACCGCCGAAAACGAGTCCGGGCGCGCAAAACATGAAAACGGGACCCGACGCCCTCGGCACCGCCGTAAACGAGTCCGGGCGCGCAAAACATGAAATCGGGACCCGTCGCCCACGGTACCGCCGAAAACGAGTCCGGGCGCGCAAAACATGAAAACGGGACAGGACGCCGTCGGCACCGCCGAAAACGTGTCTGGGCGCGCAAAACATGAAAACGGGACCCGACGCCCACGGTACCGCCGAAAACAAGTCCGGGCGCGCAAAACATGAAACCGGACCCGACGCCCTCGGTACCGCCGAAAATGAGTCCGGGCGCGCAAAACATGAAAACGGGACCCGACGACCTCGGCACCGCCGAAATCGTGTCCGGGCGCGCAAAACTTCAAAACGGGAAAGGACGCCCTCGGTACCGCCAAAAACGAGTCCGGGTGCGCAAAACTTGAAAACGGGACTCGAAGACCTCGGCACAGCCTAAAACGTGTCCGGCCGTGCAAAACTTGAAATCGGGACCCGTCGACCTCGGCACCGCCGAAAACGTGTCCGGGCACGCAAACCTTGAAAACGGGACAGGACGCCCTCGGCACCGCCGAAAACGTGTCCAGGCGTGCAAAACATGAAAACGGGACCCGATGCCCACGGTACCGCCGAAAACAAGTCCGAGCGCGCAAAACATGTAAAAGGGACCCGACGCCCTCGGTACCGCCGAAAATGAGTCCGGAAGCACAAAACATGAAAACAGGACCCGACGACCTCGGCAACGCCCAAAACGTGTCCGGGCGTGCAAAACTCGAAAACGGGACAAGACGCCCTCGGTACCGTCGAAAATGAGTCCGGGCGAGCAAAACAAGAAAACGGGACCCGACGCCCTCGGCACCGCCGTAAAAGAGTCCGGGCGCGCAAAACTTCAAAACGGGACCCGACGCCCTCGGTACCGTCGAAAACGATTCCGGGCGCGCAAAACATGAAAACGGGACCCGACGACCTCGGCACCGCCCAAAACGTGTCCGGGCGCGCAAAACATGAAATCGGGACCCGACGCCCTCGGCACCGCCGTAAACGAGTCCGGGCGCGCAAAAATTGAAAACGGGAAAGGACGCCCTCGGTAACGCCGAAAACAAGTCCGGGCGCGCAAAAGATGAAAACGGGACCCGACGACCTCGGCACCGCCGTAAACGAGTCCGGGCACGCAAAACATGAAATCGAGACTCGTCGCTCTAGGTACCGCCGAAAACGTGTCCGGGCGCAGAAAACATGAAAACGGGACAGGACGCCCTCGGCACCGCCGAAAACGTGTCCGGGCGAGCAAAACATGAAAACGGGACCCGACGCCCTCGGCACCGCCGTAAACGAGTCCGGGCGCGCAAAACTTCAAAACGGGACCAGACGACCTCGGCACCGCCGTAAACGAGTCCGGGCGCGCAAAACATGAAAACGGGACCCGACGACCTCGGCACCGCCCAAAACGTGTCCGGGCGCGCAAAACATGAAATCGGGACCCGACGCCCTCGGCACCGCCGTAAACGAGTCCGGGCGCGCAAAACTTAAAAACGGGACCCGACGCCCTCGGTACCTACGAAAACGAGTCCGGGCGCGCAAAACATGAAAACGGGACCCGCCGACCTCGGCAACGCCCAAAACGTGTCCGGGCGCGCAAAACTCGAAAACGAGACAGTACGCCATCGGTACCGCTTGAAACGTGTCCGGGCACGCAAAACAGGAAAACGGGACCCGACGCCCTCGGCACCGCCGTAAACGAGTCCGGGCGCGCAAAACTTGAAAACGGGAAAGGATGCTCTCGGTAACGCCGAAAACGAGTCTACGCGCGCAAAACTTGAAATTCGACCCGACGACCTCGGCACCGCCGTAAATGAGTCCGGGCGCGCAAAACATGATATCGGGACCCGTCGCCCACGGTTCCGCCGAAAACGAGTTCGGGCGCGCAAAACATGAAAACGGGACCCGACAACCTCGGCACCGCTGTAAACGAGTCCGGGCGTGCAAAACATGAAAACGGGACCCGACGCCTTCGGTACCGTCGAAAACGATTTCGGGCGCGCAAAACATGAAATCTGGACCCGACGCCCTCGTCACCGCCGTAAACGAGTCCGGGCGCGCAAAAATGGAAAACGGGAAAGGACGCCCTCGGTAACGCCGAAAACGAGTCCGGGCGCGCAAAAGATGAAAACGGGACCCGACGAACTCGGCACCGCCGTAAACGAGTCCGGGCGCGCAAAACATGAAATCGGGACCCGTCGCTCATGGTACCGCCGAAAACGTGTCCGGGCGCGCAAAACATGAAAACGGGACAGGACGCCCTCGGCACCGCCAAAAACGAGTCCGGGTGCGCAAAACTTGAAAACGGGACTCGAAGACCTCGGCACAGCCTAAAACGTGTCCGGCCGTGCAAAACTTGAAATCGGGACCCGTCGACCTCGGCACCGCCGAAAACGTGTCCGGGCACGCAAACCTTGAAAACGGGACAGGACGCCCTCGGCACCGCCGAAAACGTGTCCAGGCGTGCAAAACATGAAAACGGGACCCGACGCCCACGGTACCGCCGAAAACAAGTCCGAGCGCGCAAAACATGTAAAAGGGACCCGACGCCCTCGGTACCGCCGAAAATGAGTCCGGAAGCACAAAACATGAAAACAGGACCCGACGACCTCGGCAACGCCCAAAACGTGTCCGGGCGTGCAAAACTCGAAAACGGGACAAGACGCCCTCGGTACCGTCGAAAATGAGTCCGGGCGAGCAAAACAAGAAAACGGGACCCGACGCCCTCGGCACCGCCGTAAAAGAGTCCGGGCGCGCAAAACTTCAAAACGGGACCCGACGCCCTCGGTACCGTCGAAAACGATTCCGGGCGCGCAAAACATGAAAACGGGACCCGACGACCTCGGCACCGCCCAAAACGTGTCCGGGCGCGCAAAACATGAAATCGGGACCCGACGCCCTCGGCACCGCCGTAAACGAGTCCGGGCGCGCAAAAATTGAAAACGGGAAAGGACGCCCTCGGTAACGCCGAAAACAAGTCCGGGCGCGCAAAAGATGAAAACGGGACCCGACGACCGCGGCACCGCCGTAAACGAGTCCGGGCACGCAAAACATGAAATCGAGACTCGTCGCTCTAGGTACCGCCGAAAACGTGTCCGGGCGCAGAAAACATGAAAACGGGACAGGACGCCCTCGGCACCGCCGAAAACGTGTCCGGGCGAGCAAAACATGAAAACGGGACCCGACGCCCTCGGCACCGCCGTAAACGAGTCCGGGCGCGCAAAACTTCAAAACGGGACCAGACGACCTCGGCACCGCCGTAAACGAGTCCGGGCGCGCAAAACATGAAAACGGGACCCGACGACCTCGGCACCGCCCAAAACGTGTCCGGGCGCGCAAAACATGAAATCGGGACCCGACGCCCTCGGCACCGCCGTAAACGAGTCCGGGCGCGCAAAACTTAAAAACGGGACCCGACGCCCTCGGTACCTACGAAAACGAGTCCGGGCGCGCAAAACATGAAAACGGGACCCGCCGACCTCGGCAACGCCCAAAACGTGTCCGGGCGCGCAAAACTCGAAAACGAGACAGTACGCCATCGGTACCGCTTGAAACGTGTCCGGGCACGCAAAACAGGAAAACGGGACCCGACGCCCTCGGCACCGCCGTAAACGAGTCCGGGCGCGCAAAACTTGAAAACGGGAAAGGACGCTCTCGGTAACGCCGAAAACGAGTCTACGCGCGCAAAACTTGAAATTCGACCCGACGACCTCGGCACCGCCGTAAATGAGTCCGGGCGCGCAAAACATGATATCGGGACCCGTCGCCCACGGTTCCGCCGAAAACGAGTTCGGGCGCGCAAAACATGAAAACGGGACCCGACAACCTCGGCACCGCTGTAAACGAGTCCGGGCGTGCAAAACATGAAAACGGGACCCGACGCCTTCGGTACCGTCGAAAACGATTTCGGGCGCGCAAAACATGAAATCTGGACCCGACGCCCTCGTCACCGCCGTAAACGAGTCCGGGCGCGCAAAAATGGAAAACGGGAAAGGACGCCCTCGGTAACGCCGAAAACGAGTCCGGGCGCGCAAAAGATGAAAACGGGACCCGACGAACTCGGCACCGCCGTAAACGAGTCCGGGCGCGCAAAACATGAAATCGGGACCCGTCGCTCATGGTACCGCCGAAAACGTGTCCGGGCGCGCAAAACATGAAAACGGGACAGGACGCCCTCGGCACCGCCGAAAACGTGTCCCGGCGCGCAAAACATGAAAACGGGACCCGACGCCCATGGTACCGCCGAAAACAAGTCAGGGCGCGCAAAACATGTAAAAGGGACCCGACGCCCTCGGTACCGCCCAAAATGAGTCCGGGCGCGTAAAACATGAAAACGGGACCCGACGACCTCGGCACAGCCGAAATTGTGTACGTGCGCGCAAAACTTCAAGACTGGAAAGGACGCCCTCGGTACCGTTAAAAACGAGTCCGGGTGCGCAAACCTTGAAAACAGGACAGGACGCCCTCGGCACCGCCAAAAACGTGTCCCGGCGTGCAAAACATGAAAACGGGACCCGACGCCCACGGTACCGCCGAAAACAAGTCCGAGCTCGCAAAACATGTAAAAAGGACCCGACGCCCTCGGTACCGCCGAAAATGAGTTCGGGTGCGCAAAACATGAAAACGGGACCCGACGACCTTGGCAACGCCCGAAACGTGTCCGGGCGCGCAAAACTCGAAAACGGGACAAGACGCCCTCAGTACCGCCGAAAACGAGTCCGGGCGAGCAAAATATGAAAACGGGACCCGACGCCCTCGGCACCGCCGTAAACGAGTTCGGGCGCAAAAAACTTGAAAACGGCTCCCGACGCCCTCGGTACCGTCGAAAACGAGTCCGGGCGCGCAAAACATGAAAACGGGACCCGACGACCTCGGCACCGCCCAAAACGTGTCCGGGCGCGCAAAACTTGAAAACGGGACCCGACGACCTCGGCACCGCCGTAAACGAGTCCGGGCGCGCAAAAAATGAAATCGCGATCCGTCGCCCACGGTACCGCCGTAAAAGCTTTGGGCTCCCAAAACATGAAAACGGGACACGACGACCTCGGCAACGCCCAAAACGTGTCCGGGCGCGCAAAACTTGCAAACGGGACAAGACGCCCTCGGTACCGCCGAAAACGAGTCCGGGCGAGCAAAACATAAAAACGGGACCCGACGCCCTCGGCACCGCCGTAAACGAGTCCGGGCGCGCAAAACTTGAAAACGGGACCCGACGCCCTCGCTACCGCCGAAAACGAGTCCGGGAGCGCAAAACATGAAAACAGGACCCGATGACCTCGGCACCGCCGAAAACGTGTCCGGGCGCGAAAAACTTGAAAACGGGAAAGGACGCCCTCGGGATCGCCGAAAACGAGTCCGGGCGCGCAAAACATGAAAACGGGACCCGACGACCTCGGCAACGCCCAAAACGTGTCCGGGCGCGCAAAATTCGAAAACGGGACTAGACCCCCTCGGTACCGCCGAAAATGAGTCCGGGCGAGCAAAACATGAAAAAGGGACCTGACCCCCTCGGTACCTCCCAAAATGAGTCCGGGAGCGCAAAACATGTAAACGAGACCCGACGCCCTCGATACAGCTGAAAACGAGTCCGGGCGCGCAAAACATTAAAACAGGACCCGATGACCTCGGCACCGCCGAAAACGTGTCCGGGCGCGAAAAACTTGAAAACGGGAAAGGACGCCCTCGGGAACGCCGAAAACGATTTCGGGCGCGCAAAACAGGAATACGGGACCCGACGACCTCGGCAACGCCCAAAACGTGTCCGGGCGAGCAAAACATGAAAAAGGGACCCGTCGCCCTCGGCACCGCCCAAAACGTGTCCGGGCGCGCAAACATTGAAAACGGGACAGGATGCCCTCGGTACCTCCCAAAACGAGTCCGGGAGCGCAAAACATGAAAATGGGATCCGACGACCTCGGCACCGCCAAAAACGAGTCCGGGCGCGCAAAACATGAAAACAGGACCCGACGACCTCGGCACCGCCGAAAAAATGAGTCCGGGCGCGCAAAACATGAAAACGAGACCCGACGACCTCGGCAACGCCCAAAACGTGTCCGGGCGCGCAAAACTCGAAAACGGGACAAGACGCCCTCGGCACCGCCGAAAACGAGTCCGGGCGAGCAAAACATGAAAACGGGACCAGACGCCCTCGGCACCGCCGTAAAAGAGTCCGGGCGCGCATAACTTCAAAACGGGACCCGACGCCCTCGGTACCGTCGAAAACGATTCTGGGCGCGCAAAACAAGAAAACGGGACCCGACGACCTCCGCACCGCCCAAAACGTATCCGGGCGCGCACAACATGAAATCGGGACTCGACGACCTCGGCACGGCCGTAAACGAGTCCGGGCGCGCAAAACATGAAAACGGGACCCGACGACCTCGGCACCACCGTAAACGAGTCCGGGCGCGGAAAACATGAAATCGGGACCCGTCGCCCACAGTACCGCCGAAAACGAGTCCGGGCGCCCCAAACATAAAAACGGGACCCGACGACCTCGGCACCGCCGAACACGAGTCCGGGCGCGCAAAACATGAAAACGGGACCCGACGCCCTCGGTACCGCCGAAAATGAGTCCGGAAGCACAAAACATGAAAACAGGACCCGACGACCTCGGCAACGCCCAAAACGTGTCCGGGCGTGCAAAACTCGAAAACGGGACAAGACACCCTCGGTACCGTCGAAAATGAGTCCGGGCGAGCAAAACAAGAAAACGGGACCCGACGCCCTCGGCACCGCCGTAAAAGAGTCCGGGCGCGCAAAACTTCAAAACGGGACCCGACGCCCTCGGTACCGTCGAAAACGATTCCGGGCGCGCAAAACATGAAAACGGGACCCGACGACCTCGGCACCGCCCAAAACGTGTCCGGGCGCGCAAAACATGAAATCGGGACCCGACGCCCTCGGCACCGCCGTAAACGAGTCCGGGCGTGCAAAAATTGAAAACGGGAAAGGACGCCCTCGGTAACGCCGAAAACAAGTCCGGGCGCGCAAAAGATGAAAACGGGACCCGACGACCTCGGCACCGCCGTAAACGAGTCCGGGCACGCAAAACATGAAATCGAGACTCGTCGCTCTAGGTACCGCCGAAAACGTGTCCGGGCGCAGAAAACATGGAAACGGGACAGGACGCCCTCGGCACCGCCGAAAACGTGTCCGGGCGAGCAAAACATGAAAACGGGACCCGACGCCCTCGGCACCGCCGTAAATGAGTCCGGGCGCGCAAAACTTCAAAACGGGACCCGACGACCTCGGCACCGCCGTAAACGAGTCCGGGCGCGCAAAACATGAAAACGGGACCCGACGACCTCGGCACCGCCCAAAACGTGTCCGGGCGCGCAAAACATGACATCGGGACCCGACGCCCTCGGCACCGCCGTAAACGAGTCCGGGCGCGCAAAAATTGAAAACGGGAAAGGACGCCCTCGGTAACGCCGAAAACGAGTCCGGGCGCGCAAAATATAAAAACGGGACCCGACGACCTCGGCACCGCCGTAAACGAGTCCGGGCGCGCAAAACATGAAATCGGAACCCGTCGCTCATGGTACCGCCGAAAACGTGTCCGGGCGCGCAAAACATGAAAATGGGACAGGACGCCCTCGGCGCCGCCGAAAACGTGTCCGGGCGCGCAAAACATGAAAACGGGACCCGCCGCCCACGGTACCGCCGAAAACAAGTCCGGGGCGCGCAAAACATGTAAAAGGGACCCGACGCCCTCGGTACCGTCGAAAATGAGTCCGGGTGCGCAAAACATGAAAACGGGACCCGACGACCTCGGCATAGCCGAAATCGTGTCCGGGCGCGCAAAACTTCAAGACGGGAAAGGACGCCCTCGGTAACGCCGAAAACGAGTCCGGGTGCGCAAAACATGAAAACGGCACCCGACGACCTCGGCACAGCCGTAAACGAGTCCGGGCGCGCAAAACATGAAAACGGGACCCGACGACCTCGGCACAGCCGTAAACGAGTCCGGGCGCGCAAAACATGAAAACGGGACCCGACGACCTCGGCACTGCCGTAAACTAGTCCGGGCGCGCAAAACATTAAAACGGGACCCGACGACCTCGGCACCACTGTAAACGAGTCCGGGCGCGCAAAACATGAAATCGGGACCCGTCGCCCACGGTACCGCCGAAAACGAGTCCGGGCGCCCCAAACATAAAAACGGGACCTGACGAACTCGGCACCGCCGAAAACGATTCCGGGTGCACAAAACATGAAAACGGGACCCGACGACCTCGGCAACACCCAAAACGTGTCCGGGCGCGCAAAACTCGAAAACGGGACAAGACGCCCTCGGTACCGCTGAAAACGAGTCCGGGCGAGCAAAACATGAAAACGGGACACGACGCCCACGGTACCGCCGTAAACGAGTCCGGTTGCGAAAAACTTGAAAGCGGGAAAGGACGCCCTCGGTATCGCCGAAAATGAGTCTGGGCGCGCAAAACATGAAAACGCGACCCGACGACCTCGGCACCGCCGAACACGAGTCCGGGCGCGCAAAACTTAAAAACGGGACCCGACGCCCTCGGTAACTACGAAAACGAGTCCGGGCGCGCAAAACATGAAAACGGGACCCGCTGACCTCGGCAACGCCCAAAACGTGTCCGGGCGCGCAAAACTCGAAAACGACACAGTACGCCATCGGTACCGCTTGAAACGTGTCCGGGCACGCAAAACAGGAAAACGGGACCCGACGCCCTCGGCACCGCCGTAAACGAGTCTGGGCGCGCAAAACATGAAAACGGGACCCGACGCCCTCGGCATCGCCGTAAACGAGTCCGGGCGCGCAAAACTTAAAAACGGGACCCGACGCCCTCGGTACCGCCGAAAATGAGTCCGGGCGCGTAAAACATGAAAACGGGACCCGACGACCTCGGCACAGCCGAAATCGTGTACGTGCGCGCAAAACTTCAAGACTGGAAAGGACGCCCTCGGTACCGTTAAAAACGAGTCCGGGTGCGCAAACCTTGAAAACAGGACAGGACGCCCTCGGCACCGCCAAAAACGTGTCCCGGCGTGCAAAACATGAAAACGGGACCCGACGCCCACGGTACCGCCGAAAACAAGTCCGAGCTCGCAAAACATGTAAAAAGGACCCGACGCCCTCGGTACCGCCGAAAATGAGTTCGGGTGCGCAAAACATGAAAACGGGACCCGACGACCTTGGCAACGCCCGAAACGTGTCCGGGCGCGCAAAACTCGAAAACGGGACAAGACGCCCTCAGTACCGCCGAAAACGAGTCCGGGCGAGCAAAATATGAAAACGGGACCCGACGCCCTCGGCACCGCCGTAAACGAGTTCGGGCGCGCAAAACTTGAAAACGGCTCCCGACGCCCTCGGTACCGTCGAAAACGAGTCCGGGCGCGCAAAACATGAAAACGGGACCCGACGACCTCGGCACCGCCCAAAACGTGTCCGGGCGCGCAAAACTTGAAAACGCGACCCGACGACCTCGGCACCGCCGTAAACGAGTCCGGGCGCGCAAAAAATGACATCGCGATCCGTCGCCCACGGTACCGCCGTAAAAGCGTTCGGGCGCCCAAAACATGAAAACGGGACCCGACGACCTCGGCAACGCCCAAAACGTGTCCGAGCGGGCAAAACTCGAAAACGGGACAAGACGCCCTCGGTACCGCCGAAAACGAGTCCAGGCGAGCAAAACATAAAAACGGGACCCGACGCCCTCGGCACCGCCGTAAACGAGTCCGGGAGCGCAAAACATGAAAACAGGACCCGATGACCTCGGCACCGCCGAAAACGTGTCCGGGCGCGAAAAACATGAAAACGGGAAAGGACGCCCTCGGGATCGCCGAAAACGAGTCCGGGCGCGCAAAACATGAAAACAGGACCCGATGACCTCGGCACCGCCGAAAACGTGTCCGGGCGCGCAAAGCTTGTAAACGGGAAAGGACGCCCTCGGTACCGCCGAAAACGAGTTCGGGGGAGCAAAACATGAAAAAGGGACCCGACCCCCTCGGTACCTCCCAAAATGAGTCCGGGAGCGCAAAACATGAAAAAGAGACCCGACGCCCTCGATACTGCTGAAAACGAGTCCGGGCGCGCAAAACATGAAAACAGGACCCGATGACCTCGGCACCGCCGAAAACGTGTTCGGGCGCGAAAAGCTTGAAAATGGGAAAGGACGCCCTCGGGACCGCCGAAAACGATTCCGGGCGCGCAAAACATGAAAACGGGAACCGACGACCTCGGCACCGCCGAAAACGTGTCCGGGCGCGCAATCCTTGAAAACAGGACAAGACGCCCTCGGCACCGCCGAAAACGTGTCCGGGCGCGCAAAACATGAAAACGGGACCAAACGCCCACGGTACCGCCGAAAATGAGTCCGGGCGTGCAAAACAAGTAAAAGGATCCCGACGCCCTCGGTACCGCCGAAAACAAGTCCTGGCACGCAAAACTTGAAAACAGGACCCGACGGCCTCGGTACAGCCGAAAATGAGTCCGGGCGCACTAAACATGAGAACGGGACCCGACGGCCTCGGCACCGCCGAAAACGTTTCCGGGCGCGCAAAGCTTGAAAACGGGAAAGGACGCCCTTGGTACCGCCGAAAACGTGTCCGGGCGCGCAAAAATATGAAAACGGGACTCGACGCGCTCGGCACCGCCGTAAACGAGTCCGAGCGCGCAAAACTTGAAAACAGGAAAGGACGCACTCGGTAACGTGAAATCGAGTCCGGGCGCGCAAAACATGAAAACGGGACCCGACGACCTCGGCACCGCCGTAAACGAGTCCGAGCGCGCAAAACATGAAATCGGGATCCGTCGCCCACGGTACCGCCGTAAAAGAGTTCGGGCGCGCAAAACATGAAAACGGGACCCGACGACCTCGGCAACGCCCAAAACGAGTCCGGGCGAGCAAAACATAAAAACGGGACCCGACGCCCTCGGCACCGCCGAAAACGAGTCTGGGCGCACAACACATGAAAACAAGACCCGACGACCTCGGCAACGCCCAAAACATGTCCAGGTGCGCAAAAATCGAAAACGGGACAGGACGCCATCGGTAACGCCGAAAACGAGTTCGGGTGCGCAAAACATGAAAACGGGACCCGACGACCTCGGCACCGCCGCAAACGAGTCCGGGCGCGCAAAACATGAAATCGGGGACCGTCGCCCACGGTACCGCCGAAAACGAGTCCGGGCGCCCCAAACATGAAAAAGGGACCCGACGACCTCGGCACCGCCGAAAACGAGTCCGGGCGTGCAAGACTCGAAAACGGGACAAGACGCCCTCGGTACCGCTGAAAACGAGTCCGGGCGAGCAAAACATGAAAACGGGACCCGACGCCCTCGGCACCGCCGTGAACGAGTCCAGGCACGCAAAACTTGAAAACGGGACCCGACGCCCTCGGTACCGCCGACAACGAGTCCGGGCGCGCAAAACAAGAAAATGGGACCCGACGACCTCGGCAACGCCCAAAATGTGTCCGGGCGCGCAAAACTTGAAAGCGGGACAGGACGCCCTCGGTACCGCCGAAAACGAGTCCGGGCGCGCAAAACATGAAAACGGGACCCGACGACCTCGGCACCGCCGAAAACGTGTCCAGGCGTGGAAAAGTTGTAAACGGGAAAGAACGCCCTCGGTACCGCCGAAAACGAGTCCGGGCGCGCAAAACATGAAAACGGGACCCGACGATCTCGGCAACGCACAAAACGTGTCCGGGAGCGCAAAACTCGAAAACGGGACAAGACGCCCTCGATACCGCCGAAAACGAGTCCGGGCGAGCAAAACATGAAAACGGGACCCGACGCCCTCGGCACCGCCGTAAACGAGTCCGGCCGCGCAAAACATGAAAACGGGACCCGACGACCTCGGCACCGCTGGAAACGAGTCCGGGCGCGCAAAACATGAAATTGGGACCCGTCGCCCACGGTACCGCCGTAAACGAGTCCGGGCGCCCCAAACATGAAAACTGGACCCGACGCCCTCGTCACCACCATAAACGAGTCCGGGCGCGCAAAACTTGAAAACGGGACCCGACGCCCTCGGTACAGCCGAAAACGAGTCCGGGGTGCGCAAAACATGTAAAAGGGACCCGACGCCCTCGGTACCGCCAAAAATGATTTCGGGTGCGCAAAACATGAAAACGGGACCCGACGACGTCGGCAACGCCCAAAACGTGTTCGGGCGCGCAAAACTCGAAAACGAGACAAGACGCCCTCGGTACCGCCGAAAACGAGTCCGGGCGAGCAAAACATGAAAACGGGACAAGACGCCCTCGGCACCGCCGTAAACGAGTCCGGGCGCGCATAACTTGAAAACGGGACCCGACGCCCTCGGCACCGCCTAAAACGTGACCGGGCGCGCAAAACTTCAAAACAGGAAAGGACGCCCTCGGTACCGCCAAAAACGAGTCCGGGTGCGCAAAACTTGAAAACGAGACAGGACGCCCTCGGCACCGCCGAAAACGTGTCCGGGCGCGCAAAACATGAAAACGGGACCCGACGCCCACGGTACCGCCGAAAACAAGTCCGGGGCGCGCAAAGCATGTAAAAGGGACCCGACGCCCTCGGTACCGCCGAAAATGATTCCGGGCGCGCAAAACATGAAAACGGGACCCGACGACCTCGGCACCGCCTAAAACGTGTCCAGGCGCGCAAAACTTCAAAACGGGAAAGGACGCCCTCAGTTCCTCCAAAAACGAGTCCGGGTGCACAAAACTTGAAAACGGGACCCGACGACCTCGGCACCGCCAAAAACGTGTCCGGGCGCGAAAAACTTGAAAACGGGAAAGAACGCCCTCGGTACCGCCGAAAATGAGTCCGGGCGCGCAAAACATGAAAACGGGATCCGACGACCTCGGCACCGCCAAAAACGAGTCCGGGCGCGCAAAACATGAAAACGGGACCCGACGACCTCGCCAACGCCCAAAACGTGTCCGGGCGGGCAAAACTCGAAAACGGGATAGGACGCCATCGGTACCGCCGAAAACGAGTCCGGGCGCGCAAAACATGAAAACGGGACCCGACGACCTCGGCAACGCCCAAAACGTGTCCGGGCGTGCTAAACTCGAAAACGGGATAGGACGCCCTCGGTACCGCGGAAACGTGTCCGGTCGCGCAAAACATGAAAACGGGACCCGACGCCCTCGGCACCGCCGTAAACGAGTCCGGGCGCACAAAACATGAAAACGGGAAAGGACGCCCTCGGTAACGCCGAAAACGAGTCCAGGTGCGCAAAACATGAAAACGGGACCCGACGACCTCGGCACCGCCGTAAACAAGTCCGGGCACGCAAAACATGAAATCGGGACCCGTCGCCCACAGTACCGCCGAAAACGAGTCCGGGCGCTCCAAATATGAAAACGGGACCTGACGACCTCGGCACCGCCCTAAACGAGTCCGGGGGAACAAAACATGAAAACGGGACCCGACGACCTCGGCAACGCCCAAAACGTGTCCGGGCGCGCAAAACTCGAAAACGGGACAAGACTCCCTCGGTACCGCCGAAAACGAGTCCAAGCGAGCAAAACATGAAAACGGGACCTGACGCTCTCGTCACCGCCGTAAACGAGTCCGGGCGCGCAAAACTTGAAAACGGGTCCCGACGCCCTCCGCACCGCCGAAAACAAGTCCGGGCGCGCAAAACATGAAAACGGGACCCGACGACCTTGGCAACGCCCAAAAAGTGTCCGGGCGCGCAAAACTCGAAAACGGGACAGGACGCCATCGGTACCGCCGAACACGAGTCCGGGCGCGCAAAACATGAAAACGGGACAGGACGCCCTCGGCACCGCCGAAAACGAGACAGGACGCCCTCGGCACCGCCGAAAACGTGTCCGGGCGCGCAAAATATGAAAACGGGACCCGACGCCGACGGTACCGCCGAAAACAAGTCCGGGGCGCGCAAAACATGTAAAAGGGACCCGACGACCTCGGTACCGCCGAAAATGATTCCGGGCGCGCAAAACATGAAAACGGGACCCGACGAGCTCGGCACCACCCAAAACGTGTCCAGGCGCGCAAACCTTGAAAACGGGACAGGACGCCCTCGGTACCTCCCAAAACGAGTACGGGAGCGCAAAACATGAAAACGGGACCCGACGCCCTCGCTACTGCCGAAAACGAGTCCGGGCACGCAAAACATGAAAACAGGACCCGACGACCTCGGCACCGCCGAAAACGTGTCCGGGCGCGAAAAACTAGAAAACGGGAAAGGACGCCCTCGGGACCGCCGAAAACGAGTCCGGGCGCGCAAAACATGAAAACGGGACCCGACAACCTCGGCAACGCCCAAAACGTGTCCGGGCGCGCAAAACTCGAAAACAGGGCAAGACGCCCTCGGTAGCGCCCAAAACGAGTCCGGGAGCGCAAAACATGAAAACGGGACCCGACGCCCTCGGTACCGCCGAAAACGAGTCCGGGCGCGCAAAACATGAAAACGGGACCCGACGACCTCGGCACCGCCGAAAACGTTTCCGGGCGTGGAAAAGTTGTAAACGGGAAAGGACGCCCTCGGTACCGCCGAAAACGAGTCCAGGCGCGCAAAACATGAAAACGGGACCCGACGACCTCGGCACCGCCGAAAACGAGTTCGGGCGCGCAAAACATGAAAACGGGACCCGACGACCTCGGCAATGCCCAAAACGTGTCCAGGCGCGCAAAACTCGAAAACGGGACAAGACGCCCTCGGTACCGCCGAAAACGAGTCCGGGCGAGCAAAACATGAAAACGGGACCCGACGCCCTCGGCACCATCGTAAACGAGTCCAGGCGCGCAAAACATGAAAACGGGACCCGACGACCTTGGCAACGCCCAAAACGTGTCCGGACGCGCAAAACTCGAAAACGGGACAGGACGTCCTCGGTACCGCCGGAAACGTGTCCGGGCGCGCAAAACATGAAAAAGGGACGCGACGCCCTCGGCACCGCCGTAAACGAGTCCGGGCGCGAAAAACTTGAAAACGGGAAAGAACGCCCTCGGTACTGCCTAAAACGAGTCCGGGCGCGCAAAACATGAAAACGGGACCCGACGACCTCGGTACCGCCAAAAACGAGTCCGGGCGAGCAAAACATTAAAACGGGACCATACGAAACCGTGTCCGGGCGCGCAAACCTTGAAAACGGGACAGGACGCCCTCGGCACTGCCGAAAACGTGTCCGGGCGCGCAAAACATGAAAACAGGACCCGACGCCCACGGTACAGCCGAAAACGAGTCCGGGCGCGCAAAACAAGTAAAAGGGACCCGACGCCCTCGGTACCGCCGAAAACGAGTCCTGGCGCGCAAAACATGAAAACGGGACCCGACGCCCTCGGTACCGCCGAAATCGAGTCCGGGCGCGCAAAACATGAAAACGGGACTCGACGACCTCGGCACCGCCCAAGACGTGTCCGGGAACGCGAAACATGAAAACGGGACCCGACGCCCTCGGTACTGCCGAAAACGAGTCCGGGCGCGCAAAACATGACAACGAGAAAGAACGCCATCGGTACCGTCGAAAACTAGTCCGGGAGCGCAAAACATGAAAACGGAACCCGACGACGTCGGCACCGCCGAAAACGTGTCCGGGCGCGCAAACCTTGAAAACGGGACAGGATGCCCTCGGTACCTCCCAAAACGAGTCCGGGAGTGCAAAACATGAAAATGGGATCCGATGACCTCGGCACCGCCAAAAACGAGTCCGGGCGCGCAAAACATGAAAACAGGACCCGACGACCTCGGCACCGCCGAAAACATGTCCGGGCGCGAAAAACTTGAAAATGGGAAAGAACGCCCTCGGGACCGCAGAAAACGAGTCCGGGCGCGCAAAACATGAAAACAGGACCCGACGACCTCGGCACCGCCGAAAAACGAGTCCGGGCGCGCAAAACATGAAAACGAGACCCGACGACCTCGGCAACGCCCAAAACGTGTCCGGGCGCGCAAAACTCGAAAACGGGACAAGACGCCCTCGGTACCGCCGAAAACGAGTCAGGGCGAGTGTGCGACCCTTTTTCGCGCGCCGCCGCACCGCCGCCGGGCGATGGGTTCTGCGGAAGAAGGACACGGAGATCCCTCCCGAGCGTGCATCTGATGGGTGTCGGCCGATTCTGCCGTTTAGAGATATTTGGATGCACATT
Organism: Schoenoplectus triqueter; assembly: GCA_964058805.1. Lineage (NCBI taxonomy): Eukaryota > Viridiplantae > Streptophyta > Magnoliopsida > Poales > Cyperaceae > Schoenoplectus > Schoenoplectus triqueter. Next base: position 37,311 of record CAXKVV010000680.1, read on the forward strand.
CAGGGGGTTTTTAGTGATTGTGAGTTCTTGTAGATTCCAGTGGGCGCAAGCCCCCACTGTTAATTACCCTGGGCTACGAACCTCGAGGCACCTCTGGATCTTTGAAAGAGAGAAGCAAATAGTATAGTTAAGAGATGGGCAAGTGGTCGTCTAAGTTTATAAAAAGGGATCTACGGAAGATGAACCTACAAACAGATCGGTTCAATCTAGGGAAGACAAAACCTACAAACAGATCGGTTTTATCCTATGGGGGACGAACCTACAAACAGACCGGTTCAGTCCATGCCACCTCGAGATGTAACCTTACCAACAGACCAGGTTAATCTCTTCATAGGGGGCTTGAGGTGAGTCTACATACAGACCGACTCGACCTCCGTTGATCTAGAAGATAAACCTACAAACAGACCGGTTCAATCTTAACTAGTCAACAACCAATCACACAAAATACAACTCGAAGCACTGAGCCGGTTGATCTTGAGGTTGGTGAATCAGGAGAAGGGTGGATATGGCCCACGTATTTCTTCTCACCGATCTTCTAGATCATGAATTCGTAGCACTAAGCCGATTCATAAACCTAGGAAACACAATTGCACACAATATTAAACCTGAAGCGCTGGGCCAGTTCAACATTGAGGCATGTGTTAGTGAAGGAACCTACCTATAGAACGGTTCACATTCACTATTTTGTGGATGAATCTACCAACAGACCGATTCAATCTCACAGTCTCGGGAAATGAGTCAGGAGACAAACTCATCGACGGACGAGTTCAGTCTTGCCAGCTCAAATGGTCATGAATTACTTGTTCATGACACCGAGTCATTAAGATGTCACTTCGCTCGGACATCGTAATGTTCTTCTTCTTCAAAGTCGACATAACTCTCCATGCTGATGTCGTAGCTTTGGTCATTCTTCAGCGAGCGTCGAGATGTTCTTGTCTCAACTAATCATTCTACGTGTTGCATTACTTGTGCAAAATTACTATGGTGCCCTACACCCCTTGTGTGAGCGTATTCAATCATGAGTTACTTGCTCATGGCAGCGAGTCATTAAGATGTCACCTATCTAGGACATCATAATGTTCTTCCTCTTCAGAGTCGATGTATATCTCCATGTTAGTATCGTAGCTCTGATTATTCTTCATTAAGCGCCAAGATGTTCTTGTCTCGACATATCATTCTACGTGTTGCATTACTTGTGCAAAATTACTATGTTGCCCTACACCCCTTGTGTGAGCGTATTCAATCATGAGTTACTTGCTCATGGCAGCGAGTCATTAAGATGTCACCTATCTAGGACATCATAATGTTCTTCCTCTTCAGAGTCGATGTATATCTCCATGTTAGTATCGTAGCTCTGATTATTCTTCATTAAGCGTCAAGATGTTCTTGTCTCGACATATCATTCTACGTGTTGCATTACTTGTGCAAAATTACTATGTTGCCCTACACCCCTTGTGTGAGCGTATTCAATCATGAGTTACTTGCTCATGGCAGCGAGTCATTAAGATGTCACCTATCTAGGACATCATAATGTTCTTCCTCTTCAGAGTCGATGTATATCTCCATGTTAGTATCGTAGCTCTGATTATTCTTCATTAAGCGTCAAGATGTTCCTGTCTCGACATATTCCTTCATATTGCCATCAAAGCCTTATTCATCTCTCGTCAAGATGTTCTTGTCTCGATGTATCTTATTATTTTTCATCAAATGTCAAGATGTTCTTGTCTCGACATATCTTCTCGTATTGCTATTAAAGCCTTAATCTCCTCACGTCAAGATGTTCTTATCTTGACTAATGTGTGCAAATATTCTCATGTGGCTCTACACTCCTTATGTGAGCATATTTATTCATTTCTAAAATGCACAGAATCTATTATATAATATCTTCCATTATTATGAAGATACATTTATTATTATTATTATTATTACTATTATTATTATTATTATTATTACAATTATTATATTACTATTATTATTTTTTTTATTATTATTATTTTTATTTCTTAAACCCTATTTGTCTATGTAGAAAATTATTTACAAAAATAATAGGAAAAGGGGTAGATATTAATATTTTTGGGATTTTTATAATGGCTAAAATAGTAGAATTTTATTTTTATTATTTCTAAACTCTATTTATTTTGTAGAAAATCACTTACAAAAATAATAGAAAATAAAATGACTATGATTTTTATTTGTATTTTT